>JAFELO010000321.1:321108-341892 GCA_017140195.1 Eumaeus atala | reverse complement strand
TCTACACTTACTTTGTATATAAAAGAGAGATCAATTTAAGGTGGGAATAAGATTATTGGGTTGGAAGGAATCAAATTTTTATCAAGTGCTTTTTAACACCTTATTATAAAATAAGCAAATGATGATTAAGTTATTATTTATTCTAGATGTTCATTTGTATAATTTATTGTATTAATATACGTAAATATTTTTTATAATAAATAAAGTATTTGTTAAGATGAATATGTGTCCGAGGTACTTAAGTAAAAAAGAAAACTGTCCAAATGTGTATGGTGCGTAGGTTATGTACCACTAAAAATGTTGAAAGGAATTAAAATATTAAGCACAATTTTCGATGACACTCTTGAATTCATTTTAATTCAGAGTTATAATTACATAGTCTTCAACATATCATAAGCAATATAGCAAATGGCGTCATCATATTCCATTTTTATTTAAAATGGTCAACAAAACGCAAAACATAAAGTAGAATTTTACTTTTTACTCCTGATCAAATTGGTTATAGAAACTTATTAAAGTTTTACTGTAACTTATGTATTTTAGTGCTTAACCGGTGGTGCGTTGCGCGGTAAGAGGAAAAGAACAATGCATATGCATGACAGATGTATATGGGCATCGGTAGACTTTAAAGGGCTTCGATTTCCCGGTTCGCCATTATACTAAAACGTGGGTTCCACTCCTACGTGTTGAATGGATGTAGGCTAGTGTATTTACAAGATACAAAAATTATTCTGCCCTTTGTAATAAATATAGGGAACACTTTGTAAAAAGCTATGAAACTCATTCAGACTAAGCGTTACGCGACTCGATCGAAGTTTGTACGTAAAGACGAGAACTAATCGAATCCGTATGTAAAGACGAAGCCCTTGGCCCGAATGAACAACTCGACGAGAGGCATCTCGTATTGATGTAGATAGGACATGAATGACTAACGCGGACTTTTACATTTGTTAAATTTAATGTCATTTGTCTATATGTCACTTTTGTATTTCGAAAAGTGTGATTGATATTTCAAAATTATGCGAATGACCGTTTCGGATTTTTATAGCAACAAGGACAATTGTTACATAATTGGGCACACGTGTCTCGGAGTCATTACTTCACTATTGACTCTCCCTCTCTGTTATATAACTTCATCGCCCTCCTTTTCTCCATCCCCATAGTGGGCCCATTTCAGGAAAATATTGTAAAGAAGTGAAATGTAGATTTATCCCGACTTGCGACTAGATAGCTCATCGAACTATCACTTAATCTGTGCTGCACCATTTTCTTCGGTTTGTGAGAGTCTCGAGAGTAAATTAAAGCGACGCACTTCAGTAAGGGCTAGCACTTCGCTGCATTACATCCAAATTCGGCCGACATGATTGTGCAGGACATCTGTCATCTCAGTCCACCCGTTACCACGGTTGCTGTAAAGCTTCTGAAACGTTGGGCTGGTTAATTAATTAAATAAACCATGATAAAATCCGTAAAGGTAGTTTTATTATAATTACTAAAATTCGCGTAAACTTAAGACATCAATCATGACCACGTATTAATCACCCCTCTCATATTATTTCTCTCATTTATAATATAAACCGCGATAAAATCCCTAAAAGTAGTTTTATTGTAACCTGGTCATGCACTCTAGGTGAAGAGTATCTACTTGTATAATAAACCAGCTACAACATTTGCCAGGGGGATACACTATCATCTCAAGGCCGCTACGGTTTTACTGGATAATAAGTTAGTTATGCGTATGTTGTTGCTGTCATTAATTGAGAGACCACACACAATACTCCAGAAATGTGTGCGTTCCACCACGCACTATCTATTTTGGCAGTCGATAAAGAGTGGACGAATAAAATGATGATGGTATAAATCATGTTGATATAGAAGGCATAAATAAAAAATATATATATATATATATATATAAATTTTTACTAAAACGCCACATAGATACAACAAAAATAAAGGAAATTAAAATGCCATTCACCAATTCGCGGTGTCACCTCAAAAAAGATTCGGCTTGATAAATGTTTACACAAAATCGAGGATCTAAAACTCTGTTGGCGCTGGACGTAGATGAATTAACTCCGAACCATTTCACGGTTTGCGCCAGTGATCCGGCTGAATGGGTTTATCATAAATGTTACGATAAAACTATTTTCATACAGATTACATTGTACATATCTCTAAATACAATGTTAAGCACAAATTTCGTTATTTTGATAATGCTAACGGTGAGTTATCCCATTATTTTTTTTTTCATTAATGTGAAGGTCTCCTCAGGCCTTGGCTGATACAAGGAGTACTTTTTATTTTTTGGGGCCATATAATGCCATTTGACTATGCAAAAAACGGAACTCTTATAGTTTCGTCATGTCCGTCTCTCCATCGGTATGACAGATTTTTTAACAAGAGATTATGGGCACTGTATATTTGGAAGTACTTTATGAACCACTACAAAAAAAAGTATTATAATTATGAAAGATAAAATTACTAGATACAAACATGTAACTAATCCGGCGTTCCGCTGCATACAAATTGAAATGCAGTGTGCGATACATTTTGGAAAATGGTGTTCCCTTTAGCTTTACGACGACCGAAAGGAGATTCAATAAAAATATTAAATGGAAATTGGTTTCAACAAAATCAATTTGTTATTTCATGTTACACACTATTTTTATAAATTAGGCGAGTCCGAACCGCTCCTAGCCGGTTATTTTTACTTTTATTAAGATTTTAACCTTTTACAGAAGATAAGAAGATTTATTTTAAGAGGATTAAGGAAGAGAAAGTCGGAATTATTGTACCTTTAATTATTTTTTAAATTACTATTAAACATAGTAATGAAAATTGTGTACTTTTCCGAAATTCTTGTTCTGAGCCCTATAATTTGATGCACATGTTGCATTATTCAAACATATATTTATTTCTCTAAATAGATACAATGGCGTCCCACAGCGGCCATGTTTGATTTTGTGTAACGTTACCTATTTAAGTTCACTTGCGCTGCTAAGACAAATCTGTTGATACGTCAATCGTATTAATAAAGAATTATGTGCGTTTTCATACGCTAAATTGATTACATAACGAACATACATACACACGTACAATACAAGATACGAGCCAATAAATTAACCCTTCCTTTGCAGTCCGCTAATAAAATGGAAATAGTAAATGGACAAAAAGCTTAAAAATGAATAAACTAAAGACGTTAATGTTTCCAGGTTTTCTCATTTTCATCGGCAGGTCGCCTCAGTGCTAATCGGAATTTAAAAACAATCAGAAAACTGACGGAGGTAAGTGGGAATGACCAATGCTATCAGCTATGAGATGTTCCATGTCCTTGGTTAGTTGGTGTACATGTTTCTCCTGCTTCATCAGGGGACATGGAAAACTGTAAATATAAATATGTAGTCGTTAGAGATAGTGCTATTATTACATCCTAGTCTAATCGGGCCTACGCGAACGATGACACACTTCTCATATAATTATATATTTTTCCAGTCTAGTTGTAAGCATGTTAAACCACAATGTGTGAGGCCAGACCAAATAGTGTCCGTGAGATTTTTCAATTTCTAGCACAAATCTGAGGTGGACTGGTTGAGAATTTTGTACCTCCTTTATTATGACGCTAGGACGTCAGTCCTGAGCCCTATTCTTTTCCGCTGGAGTCGGTCTACGGGCCCTTGGAATGAGAGAGTGAGGGAAAAGAGAGTGCACTTATGTGTACAAACTGGCTACGTATCGTTAGTCGATATAGGCCGTTATAGTATAGTTCAGCTAAGATTAATAATTGTTATGATTTTATAAGTTCAATTGTGAAACTGTGTAATGACGAAAATTATTAGATGCACAGCCATGAGGATATCGTCTTATTGAAGATGAAGCATAACTAAATCAAGTTGTGTGTACAACGGCATAAAACTCAAAGTTAAAATAGGAACATATTCAAAAAATTTCTATACTCCACTTGAGAGTTCCCAAGGACAAAATGTACGAGTTGATTAGCCCTCAGGATTCTTACTATAAGATATACACTGCAATATCCTTTTGAATACGAAATTTATACTTTCCTCATCGCTTCAGATTCAAACTCAAATGGATCTTCCAGTGAAAAATTTTAAAGCGATGTATAACGTAGAAAGGACACAAACGTACTAAAACAGACAATATTTCTTAAATAGGGAGACAATATTGATGTAGTTGAATGAGACAGGTTTTAAAATTTTATAGTCAAAATAAGAAATGGAATGCATAAGTGCCTTTCACTTACACCGCTACGTCTATTAAAACATTGTGAAAGGGTGTTTGTTCGTTAGTCCGTCCTTCACATTAAAACAGAACACAAGAGACTCGGAGTACAATACATCCTCTTTTGCGCGGAAAATTATCTTATTTCCATGAAAAATAAAAATTGCAAATAGCATCACAGCTAATGTATATTTTTTTATCATACTTATTAACTTCGCTGCTTCTATACTGAAATTGCTCTATATTCGTATTAGATTATTCGAATCTTATCTCGGGGGATCGATTCAATCATAAATAAAAAAATGTAACTAACAAGGTGTGAAATAATTAACACTTGTGTAGATGTAATCCTACTTCTGTTAATTGAACGCTTAAAAGTTTGTAAGTATGGATGTATGCTATTTCTTTCATGTAATTCATGACTATTTGTGTTTGATGTAATACCTACTCAAGTCTGTTTTTGTTTCTCTTCTTCCTTTTACCAAAAATTGTCTAGTACAGATTTCTACCCCAACAATTAAGATCGTTTTTCTGTATATACCTGTAAGCTTGTGTGAACATTAAAGTATATTCTCTTTTTTTCTTATTCTTGTCATATTCATGTAAAATATATAATTAAACGCTTTGTGGGGGCGGCCTAAGAATACCCTCACCCTCAATCTAAGCCCAGGGTGACGTAAGAGTCGCCAAGGGGCAATAGTCTCTTAACAACAAAGAGGCTTCAGCTACCTGGTTGTTTGGTGTCCCGCTTTTTTCATAGTGACAGTGAAATAGACGGGAGCACTGGACGGCCCTCGCGCTGTGTGCTGGCGGTACCATCAATTGGACGACAGGCAGCAGTGGCGCCGGTCTGAAACCTTACATGCGTTTGCTAATCCACCTGATCAGCGTGGCAATTACGATAATTTGCCTTAAACGGATAACAACAGCAGAATTTGGCCCCTAGATCCCGATAGTTCCACTAGACCTGGCCACGGTAGCGGCCACGGTAACGGTGGAACAAGGGGTGCTAAGAATCTCCGGGCTACGGATCGCTAGCACCGATTTTACCTGGCTACGTATAACGGACGAAGGTCAGACTAGATAACCACTTGTTGAGCTGGAGGTGGAGCTGGGAAAAATCCGATTGCACGTTGTGGGGCTATGTGAAGTCCGAAGAGAAGGAGAGGACACCATAACTCCGCCATCGGGTCACCTATTCCACTTCAAGGAAGGCGACACTTTATCACAAGGCAGCGTGGTATTCCTCGTGAATAAGTCCCTCGTGGGGAACATCGTTGGAATCTCTTGCGTAGGGTGGCGTATATCATACTTAAAGTCAATAAGATGATATAGCCTTAAAGTGGTACAAGCATACGCACCAACCTCGACACATTTCGATGACGACGTGGAGACAACTTATGAGGATGTATCAAAGACGTTATATAATATCTGTAAGGCCCATGTTAATATTATTATAGGGGAATTTAATGCAAAGGTGGGAGTACGAAATGGTGTCGAATCGAGTCTGGGACCTCATGGAGTCGGAAGTCGAAAACGCAGAATTCCTCTAGAAGGACGGCATCTTCTTATTGAAATCATATTTTAAGAAGCCTTATAGGAATTGGACATGGTAGAGCCCCGATATTGTGACAAGGAACTAGATTGACTTTATTATGACCGACCGAAAGCATACATTTAGGGCACTCTCCGTGATCAAAATGTTTAAAACAGGAAGTGATCACCGATTTAGAGGCTCTCTGAGTATAGGCTTTCGACGCGAGCGTGTCTGATAAGTACAGTCGACACTCAGACCTAACCTCCGACTAACCATGGTGGATTCAGAAAAATTCCAACTGGAATTAAAAACCGGTTCAATGCCCTAGATATGTCGGAAACTACAATGGAAATTGACGGGGCCATGAGTGGCGTGATTAATTCCATCCGGGACGTGGGTGAAGGATATCGTAGGTGTAAGTATACGAGGAGAGCTAAACTCTCAGATGAGACGCTTGGACTTATGAACTTTCAAAGCGAATGTGCAAACGAGTACGAAGAACTTCGCAGCTCACATATGCAATGTGTTATCGAAGTGACTGAGCAGAATAGAGGGTCCTAGGTTTTGTGGAGAAACTTGGAAGAAGTCATCTGGCAAAGGTTAGGACTAATTCTGACGATACCGTTTCTCCTTAGCCTGGGATCTTATCAAGGATCGAAGCATATGAATATATATGGCCAGTAGTATACGTCGCATGTTCCTCATCCTGATGTCCTAAATGACAATTCGCGTGCAAGCCAACACAACATTTGTCACGCAATCTGCCGGACGTCAGCTTGAGTGAGATTCGTCTGACTGTTGCGCAGCCTAAAGTGGGAAAAGACCCGGGGAAGGATGGAATTAACGTCCGCAGTAGCAGGAGGCTATTTTTTTAGCTTTATATTAAGGGAGCTAAAAAGAGTTTTTGGAAGTGACGTTGTTTTCTTTTTTGAAAAGGGTGATAAAACGCTTCTTGAAAATCACGGACCAATTTCACTTCTTGGCCATATTTACAAGTCGTTCTCAAGAGTCTCGACGACTCACCACAAAGCCTAACGAATTCCAGCCGCCGGATCAGGCTGGGATTCTCAGAGGATTTAGCACCATGGACCACATTTTCACCATAGAGCAAGTCGTACAAAAGACACATGAGTACAATCAGCTGCTGTGCCTTGCCTCTGCGGACTATGAAAAGCTTTTGACTCTGTCGGAACCTGGGCACGATACGTCGACGTACAAAGAGCTTCGTATGATGCTATTTTTATGTCCGTTCTAATTCCGGGAGGTCAAGCTAGGTCCAATCCAATTGCATCGAGGAGTGTAACAATGCGATGTTATTTCCCCAAAACTGCTCACTAATGCTTCGGAGGACGTCTTTAAGACTTTAAACTGGGCAGAATGCGACATAAATATTAACGGCGAGTACCTCTCAAATCTTCGTTTCGCCGACGATATCGTTGTGTTGGCTGGATAGTTGGAGAGCTTGCAGGAAATGTAGCATGACACAAATGAATAATACTGGCCTTAGGATGAACTTGGACAAGGCAAAGGTTATGTTCCACGAACACGTTCTCCCAAGGCCGGTCAACGTCGATGATGCTGTTCTCGAAGTTGTAGACGAATACGTCTACCTCGGGCTACTATTACAATTGGGTAGATATAATTTCGAGAAGAAAGCCAATAGAAGGATTCAGTTCGTTTGGGCAGCATTCCGGAAGCTCCATCACATTCCCACAACGCCTAAACCGCAGAGATTGAAGACGAAAGTCTTGAACTAATGAGTTCTACCCGTGATGACCTACAGAGCCGAAACGTGGCTTCTTAATTGAGGACTGGTCCTCAAGTTAGCGGTAGCTCAATGGGCCATTGAACGTGCATTGTTGGGTGTTTCTCTATCTGACAGGATTCATAACGAAGTCATAAGGCAGAGAACTAAAGTATCCGATATTACGCGATGAACAGGCTCGCTGAATGGGCTGGTCATACACTCAGAAGTACAGATGGCAGATGGGCCAGTAAGTTTCTGGAGTGGAGGCCGCGTCTAGGAAAACGAAGTGTTAGTCGACCATTCACCAGGTGGGAAGACGAACTCCGTGCAGTAGCCGGTCCGGGATGGATGCGAGTAGCAGGAGATCGGTCGTCTTGGCGTTCATTGAGAGAAGCCCATGTCCAACTGTGAACCGATAAGGGCTGATAATAAATATAATGATGAATGATATAATTAAGTGAGTGATGGTAAAACCGCAAGGCACATTGTAGTATTTTTAATACAGAATAGTATCAAAAATACGAATTAAAATAATACATAATATTATGTTTTCCATAGGCTGGCCAATATTTTTATTTCAGAAAATCATTTGAAGCTACATTTTAATCCATTTCACAATACAATTGAAATGAACATCAAATACAATATCCATTAATAGTAGGGTGGCCATAATAATTTATTTCTTTTCAAAACTTTTAGAAAACATTAATGTGTATAATACAGAGCGGTTAACAATTATTGGGACTAAATCGTCTCACTTTTACTCCGTTTCACCTTTTCATATACATATATATCTATAAATAATATTAAATAAATATTCCATATTTTATTTATCTTGCATCTGATTGTGAACTCTGACAAAATATCACTACGAAGTAAGAATCGTAATTAAAAATATTAACAATAATAAACTTTTATTTCAGATACTATAATGTAAATAGTATTATAAATAATAAATATAACTTAAATGGTAATTAAAATGTCACATAAGTGTTAAGAACAGTAACGGCTAAGTTAGTAATATAATATGATGTAATTATTATTATTAAACATATAAATTAACGCGTCGCCATACAAAAACTACACTAGGTCGTTATATATATCCAATGTTTCAAACATTCAATCAGCGTCAATATTATAGAGACGGTCGCGTCTTCTTACCAATTCTGGACAAAAAGAATGCAATACGATGTCTGTCTATCGCGGTGAAGGAGTTTACTTATTAATAGTACTCGTATATTTCTTCTACTTGTACCAGATGATTGGTACATAAAACCAACTCTTTAGAAAAGTGAGCCTGAAATAAATGAATGCCAAAAGTAAGAAAATTCCACAAACTGTCCTTTATCATATTCATTCTATTTAACGAGCCACTTAATTACGGTCTCTCCACGGGAACAGAGTGCGTTAATTTTAAGGGTTTTTGTAATAATTTATATAAATAATTTTTTAACCGTTTTCAACACCAAAGGTCGATAATTATATTTTTTACACATGCAGTTCTGTTATGTTTAATTTTAATCACACCAAGGTATATCACTTTTATAGCATAGTGGACAAACGAGAAATCTCAGCCATTTGCCGACTATGCGTTGCTAGTAAAAGTAATACCGACTTCATGTCATGCTCCCAAAGGGCCATGGGTTGTTAGCAAACCGTATGTACCGCGACGGCATAGCCATCACGTTTGAGGTGGTATCCTGTGACCGAAAAGTACCCTGGTCGTGCTGGCCCAATTCGTAATATAATCAAATATGTGATGCAATATGACAACAACTCTAAGGCTCTACTCACACCGAGATTGCACAGCCGGCAGCGAAGTTTCAGTGTCATATAATATTCAACTGTACTTAACTGTAATTTCATTATTATAATATGTGGTATCGCTTGAGAAAATTGGAAACACCGCGCGGCCACCCACGGCGCCACGAGGACTTGTTTTGTAATACACTGAAACTGCTTAACGCGCTGCTACCAGCTGCTGCCATTCCGGTATGAATGGGCTCTAACTGCCAAATAGTGACGCCCGATGGCTCTTCATATGAAGTCAAGCAAAGGATATATTCCTAGCATATGTGTTCTCCTTTACGCCGTAATATAATCTAACATGCATTTATATATAGTCCTTTTTTTTTTGCGTTGCCTCTGATAAGGGGGGGGAGCGATATTAAATTTTTTTTCTTTGTATTTTTTGACTCGTGATTTTGTCGTCATTATCGAATTTTTCGTACTGACCTCTAAAATATTTTACTGCCCAAACTTTTCGCGGATGACATAGGATTCTATTGATAAATATTTTTTCCAAATGAGTGCAGTAATTTTGGAGACCATTCAATGCAAACAAACAAACAAGCATATAATCTTTCCATCATACACACATCTTCACGTCAGTTCCCTAATGAGGTAGGTAGAGAGTCTTTAAATCATAAGTATCACAATTTTTTTGTTGTTACAGGGAGGATTAAAGGATATGTTGAGATCACAAACCCTTGAATTTGTCACTTATTCAGGTGTATCAAAGGAAGCAAGAAATGATAGTAACACAAGTGAAAAGCGTGAACATACCAAGTCAGTAGTATCTGATATAGAAACACCAAGTTCAGCAAAACATCCAACAGAGTATTTTCTTTAAATACGTTTATTTCACATCCAGGGGTCAAATTATATGCTGAAACCTCTCAAGGGAAACGCTCTATTCAAGAGGGAAAACCGTGTAAAAATCTGTTCTGTATATCAGAAAAACGATCAAATACAGACACACAACTTTTGGGGAATTTGTATTATATATAAGTTCCGGCGTTGAGCCTTTGTACTACTTAATAATTACAACTCTCCACGTTATGGAGTTTGTTAAACAGTTTTTAGTTAAGATAGTCGTTTAGTATTAAAGCGATTAAAGCTGGTTTAACATACTTTTTGTTTTTTACTGCTGGTAGCACTTTTGTAATAGAAAATGTACTTTCTGTCTTTTACTTTAATTCACATCAAAAATGGAAAAAATCGGCAGGGGGCAGATTTTAATTAGTAAAATATAATTTGTTTCATAGTCAACGTGGCGAAAGTGAACAACGCGGCGAGACTGAACAGCACGGCGACAGTAAACAACGCGGCGATATTGAACAACGCGGCGACATTGAACAACGCGGTGACATTGAACAACGCGGCGACATTGAACAACGCGGCGACATTGAACAACGCGGTGACATTGGTCAACACGGCTACAGTGAACAACGCAAGGACAGTGATCAACGCGGCGACAGTAATCAACGCGAAGACAGTAAACAACGCGGTGACAGTTATCAACGTGATGACAATAACCAACGCGGTGGCAGTAACCAACGTGGTGATACTAACCAACGCGGTGACATTGACCACAGAGGCGATAGTAATCATCGCAGTGACAGTGATCAACGCAGCGACAGTAATCAACGTGGCGACAGTAATCAACGCGGCGACAATAATCAACGCGATGATAGTAAACAACGCGACGACAGTAATCAACGTGATGACAGTAACCAACGCGATGACAATAATGAACGTGGTGAGATTGATCATCGCGGCGACAGTAGCCAACGCGGTGACAGTAACCAACGTGACGACAGTAATCAACACGGTAACAGTAATCAACGCGGCGACAGTAATCAACTCGGCGACAGTAATCAAAGCGGCGACAGTAAACAACGCGGCGATAGTGATCAGAGCGGCTACAGTGACCAACGAGGCGATGGTGATCAACGCGGTGACAATAAACAACACGGCGACAGTAAACAACTCGAAGACAGTGAACAACGCGGTGATACTATACAAGGCTACGTCGATAACATAAGGTACCAGTGGCATAGGTTCGAAACCTAATCTTCGATTGCCAATCCGCCTGCTCAGCGTGGCAATTACGAGCATTTGCCTTAAACGGATAGCAACAGAAGAATTTGTCCCCTAGTTCCCGGTAGTTCTACTAGTCCTGGCCACGGTAGCGGCCACGGTAACGGGGGAATAAGGGGTGCTAAGGATCACCGGTCTACGAATAGCTAGCTATCACCGATTTGGCCTGGCAACGTATAACGGACGACCGCTCAGACTAGTTAATCACTTGGCTGAGCTGGAGGTGGAACTGGAAAAAATCCGATGGCACGTTCTGGGGCTATGTGAAGCCCGAAGGGAATGCGAAGACACCATAACTCTGCCATCGGGTCACCTATTTCACTTCAAGGAATGCAACATTCCGTCACAAGGCGGCGTGGTATTCCTCGTGAATAAGTCCCCCGTCCTCGTCCTCGAATAAGTCGTAGGCAACATCATGGAAATCTCTAGGGTAGGGTGGCGTATCTCATACTTAAACTCAATAAGAGGTATATCCTTAAAGTGATATTTGTGTACGCGCACCAACCTCGATACATTCCGATGGAGACGTGGACTATATACTACTTATGAGGATGTCTAAAAGGCCTTACGTGTACCTGTAAGGCCCACTTTAATGTTGTTATGGGGGGCTTGTAAACTTTCTCGAGAAGTGGGGCCTCTTCTTAGTAAATTCCTATTTTAAGATGAAGCCCCATAGGAAGTGGACATGGCAGAGACCCGATACTGTGACAAGTAACGAGAGTGACTTATTATGACGGACCGAAAGCATATATTTAAGGATGTCTCCGTGATCAATAGGTTTAAAACCGGAAGGTAATCACCGATTTAGATACTCTCAAATAGGCTTTCAACGTGAGCGTGTCTGATTAATACAGTCGACATTGCGACCTAACTTCCTACTAATCATGGTAGGTTCCGAAAAATTCCAACTGGAATCAAAGAATGGATTTGGAACATTCGATATGTCGGAAAATACAATGAGAATTGACGAGGCCATGAGTGGCGTAATTAATTCTATCCGGGACGTGCGTGAAAGATATGTAGGAGTAAGTGTACGAGCAGGAGAGCTAATTTCTTAAATGAGACGCTATGAGGGAACGCAGAACACACAAAGACGTAACGTTTGCCGATTTCAAAGTTCTTTCAAAACGAATCCGCAAACGAATATGCCGAGACATTCGCAGCTGAAATACGCTACGGGTTACTGAATCGATTGAGCAGAATAGATGGTTGATGGCTTTTATGGAGAAGCTTGGAAGAAGTCATCTGACAAGGGTTAGGGCTATTGCTGTGATTACCGTTTCTTCTAAGTCCGAGATCTTGTCTGAGGTCGAAGCTTTCTATTGCAAGTCGTATACGTCGCACGGTCTTCATCACGATACCCTGAATAACGATCCGCGTGCAAGCCTGACACGACATTTGTAAGGCGATCTTCCGAACGTCAGCTTGAGTGAAATTAGTCTAACACTTGCGCAGCTTAAATGGGGAAAGGCTTCGGGGAAGGACGGAACTATAAGCGAGCTTCTTAGGGCAGGAGGCGAACCTATGTTACGAGAGTTAAAAAAGACTTAAGAATTTTGTCCTTCAGCGGGGCGTACCTCACAAATGATGGCTTGGAAATGACGTTGTTTTGTTTTCTTTTTGAAGAAGGGTGACAAATTCTTCTTCAAAATAACACACCAATTTCACTTCTTGGCCATATTTACAAGTTCTTCTCAAGAGTCTTGACGAATCGTCTCCCCACAGCGCTTGACGAATTCCAGCCACCGGCGCAGGCTGGGTTTCGCAGTGGATTTAACACCATATGGATATCACATTTTCATTAGGCAAATTGTACAAAAGACACATAAATCCAATCAGCCGCTGTGACTTGCTTTTGTGTATTATGAAAAAGCTTTTGGCGCTGTCGAAACCTGGGCTACTCTGGAAGCTTTATAGCGATGTCAGATCGATTGGCAATACATCGAAATACATAGAGCATCGTATGACGCTACTTTTATGTCCGTTCTGATTCCGGGAGGTCAAGCAAGGTCAATCCAAATGCATCGAGGAGTGCAACATCGGGATGTTATTTCCCCAAAACTGCTCACTAATGCTTCGAAGGACGTCTTTAAGACTTTAAACTTTGCAGAATGCGACATAAATATTAACGGCGAGTAGAGGAGGAGAGTTCAGTTGGGCTGGGCAGCATCCCGGAAGCTTCGTCACATGCTCACCTATGCCGCAGAGCTTGAACACAAAATTCTTCAACCAACGCGTTCTCCCTGTGATGACCTACGGGGCCGAAACATGGCCTCTTAATTTACTTTTTTCTAAGTTACTTTAAATACTGGTTCGCAGGTCGACGGTAACTCAACAGGCTATTGAGCGTGTTATGTTAGGTGTTTCTCTGTCCGACAGAATTAGTAACGAAGTCATAAAAGCAGAGAACTAAAGCATCCGATATCACGCGACAAATAAGCTCGCTACAGTGGTAATGGGCTGGTCACACACTCAGAAGATTTGATGGTAGATGGGCCAGTAAGATTCTGGAGTGGAGGCCACGTCTTGGAAAACGAAGTGTTGGTCGACCGTTCACCAGGTGGAAAGAGGGTCTCCGGGCAGTGGCCGTTCCGGGGTGGATACGAGTGGCAGGAGAGTCGTCTTGACGTTCATTAAAAGAGGCCTATGACCAGCAGTGAACCGGTAAGGGCTGATAATAATGAAGATAAATGTATATGCCCAAGAAACCATTTTATTTTCGGGATGATAATAATATTTATATTAATTCAGATTGCAATGTGAATCTGTGTCAAATTTCAACCAAATCCATTTAATAATTTTAATGCGAGGCATTTGGTGACTACAGACGTCCATCAACATCACATTCTCTTCCCGCGTTCCGCAAGAAACGCGACAGAATCACCATCATTTTAAGGCGGTATAACGTGAACAAGAAATATCTGCCCGATCATGTTAGCCCAATTCGGCTGCAATGTAGCACTACCTCTCACGCTCTAATAACAAACGTATATACGAACTTTCGCGTAGTAAAATTTAATACTAAAAAGGTATAACTTCCAAGGTATAGTATATATAGTACAGCAGCGTAATCAGAAGCAATGCTACATTTTACTTTAATTTTCTGTAAAAACCGACCAAGTACTAGTTAGACTCGCATACAATGGATTCAGTAACATTACAGATATTAGAAAACTAGCTAAAATACGTTATATTGTGTATTGTTATAGCGATAATATAAATACACCATCAGCGAAAATTTCACATATACAGCTAATAAAAAATATAATACAGCCTGGGGACGGCCAGACCGACACCGGTGTCATAGTAATAGGGTTACGTTTTTACCCTTTGGGTACGAAATCTTAGAAAAGTAAAACAAAAGGCGTCATAGTAATAGGGTTACGTTTTTACCCTTTGGGTACGAAATCTTAGAAAAGTAAGACAAAATGTGTCATAGTAAAAGGGTTACGTTTTTACCCATTGAGTACGAAATCTTAGAAAAGTAAGACAAAAGGTGTCATAGTAATAGGGTTACGTTTTTACCCTTTGGGTACGAAATCTTAGAAAAGTAAGACAAAAGGTGTCACAGTAATAGGGTTACGTTTTTACCCTTTGGGTGCGGGATCTTAGACAATTAAGAACAACGGAAGCCGATTTTAATAAGTAAAATGTTTTTTTCATAGACAAGATGGTGATTACAACGACTATGGTGTATACAGAGAAGAAAATTATGAATCCAGTCCAGGACATACTTTACTAGCACCTGATGGAGATACGCTAAATTCTGCAGCAAAATATCCTAAAGGCTCCGACATAAACGCCGTCTACGGAAATTTAGATAACGTTGGAATAACGTAATGTTTAAAATTTAAATTCTTATCCACACCGATTGCTTAGAACTGGACGTGGCCGCTCAAACCACCATCATCTTCACAAAGGTGTGCCGCCGTCATCGTCCCGCTAATGCGGAGAGCCTGACGAAAGTTTGGTCGATATTGTAAGTGATTATTCGCGGATTGTTTCCCGGGAAACTCATTCAAACCACTTCGATTCATACCAGTAGCATAAAAATGCTCCGGGAAAAGAGACCCAATTCTAAACTCAAATTAAGAAATATTTTTGTGGCCAGAATTCTTAATTCAAAAGTATTCTGTGACAGAACTTAGAGCCCGCATAGGTTGATGGTAGAGTAAGTGGAAAGGAAGTAAAGTAGATTTAATAAAAAAACAATTGGTTTCAGATATGATTCTAAAAGACAAAGGTTAATTAATACTGGATTCAGGAGACATTGGAATCCATTGATGGTATTTTCACTTTTGTCTTACATATATTTACACTATAAAACTGAAGTTTGTTTATGTAGCGCATCAACGCGCTACTCAAAGGATCTATTGTTCCGGTTAAAAAATCTTTTCATTTTAGATAGTCCATTTATCACGGATGACTATAGACCACAAACCATGGCACTACATCAAGTAGGCGCGGAGTAGTGTAAGAGAAACCGGGAGACGGTCCTGTACTAACAGTATAATACAAATCATCTATCGACATAAGGCGTGGCATTCTGTAAGAAGAGGAGTAATTATTACAAGGACACCACGACCAAGGCAGACAGATGGACAGAGATACTTTAGCATTTATAATATAGATAATTAATTCATACACAAAAATACAAGATACATGATTTCATACTGAACTTTTTAAATAAAGCATCCGTGGTTGTACATAAACATAATTATTTTTTTGCAAATCAACGTTATGCACATGATTTTAAGTCGTTTTTATAAAACAGTATTTCTTCTTATTGATAGGTCATAACTTGAACTTCGATTTTTGAAAAGTCAACGCGCCTGATTTTAAGTTGTCTAACAAAGTGTATAATTTAACATTGCACATATTTTATACGGACGTTTTTGTGACACCTGACTGTGTATCTTAGTATATTTCTAAATCAATGGGATAAATGCTATAAATATACTTAAAATATAATATGAATATAATACTAATATAGTCGTTACCATTCAGGATATTATGTAAAATAGGTAGAAATTTGATAAAAAATCACAATTTCAGACCAAGCTATTGGATGCTCTGCAAATTCTAAACGAAACAAAACAAAGGTACGTAAATATTAAACTAATTTCACTTTTAATATAGTTTCTTCTTATTAAGATTTGTTATTTTAAGTTATAGTGTCTAATTTATAGAGATAATGTAGGTAGAGGAGGGATACCATAGGCCGTTATATGACCCCCACCGTGGTTCTTGCCTTGTCGTGACGGTGAGGTTTAGTAGTCTGGGTGCACCCAGGCGAAGCCTTGGGTTTGAATTGAACCAAAGGGGATCTTCGCACCCCTTACAAGAAGAGGGGGTTAAAGAGCAGGAGGAGGAAGCTCTTTTTGTTCCCCTCTTATAAGAGGAGGGTGCCAAACAGCAACAAGAGGAAGCGCTTTTGCGCACGGGGCAAGGGACGGGAATGGGAACCTCTCCCCATTGCACTGTTCCAAAATTGGTGGAGTTGTCCTGTGGTGCGGGGCAACTATGCTGTGGAGGAGACGTCGGTCCCTTAGGGGACTGATTAGCCATCGAGATGCCCTGATGATTGTGTTTCGGGTCACCTCACCATAGACGCCACTGCTGGCACTCGCGGTTTTTGTCGGTATTCGGCACAATAATGAACCGCAAGCTACACACCACTTGACCCCACCCAGGGACGGTAAGCCTTCACCGGGCCTGCGTAAATGCGTGCGCGGCCTGTCCTCGCGTCAACAAAAAATGTCTCAGTCTATCTAAACTCGCATGCGCATTGCGCAGAGAGAAATATATGAAGAAGGAGATGCTGAGTGAACCACTCCTGTCTCTTACGACTTAGCAGAGTTTTAGGCTGACTCCTCTTCCCATCTATATTTTCTCAATGGTCTAGCTCTATTGCATCCGAATTAAATCTGCACGGCTATGTCTTTATCGTTTCGTGTGACTTTTGCGATTCGGGGTCACCCTTTGCCCCACCAAAGGGTGACCCCGAAATTTGGGTGAAAAATTTCAACGAATTTGTATACAATCTGGATGTATTTCAGTACTGGCATACTTTTGAAACCTGCCCTTCAATCATCAGAGCGACTAGTTCAATGAATCCCCTGTTACCTGAAATTTACACTTTGTGATCTGTACCCAGCCTGTCGCCGAGGTAATATTTCGCAACAGATTCCAGTATCAGCTCATCCTCTCAAGGCAGCTGACGGCTGCCGTATGATTTTGCCAGATAGAGCCAAAATGGCTAAGTATAAAAAAAGTTCATAGGCATAGGATTTAGGAATCACTTACAAATGCTTTTTGGCGGCTCTACGCTGATGTAAGTGTCCAATGCAGCTTCATGGGTTACTATAAAACTCGTCGGGCGACGGTCTGAGTGAGATTGTGGTCGAAGAGGGGACAGAAACCCCTTCATTTCCGCCAGGATACATCACGATAGTAAGATTACCTAAATTAAATACTATTGTCTTGGCCTCACTCCTTCTCTAGCGAGGGAGGTAGCTCACGCGCGGCAGCGAAAGTTAGCATTACATTGTCGTGGGGAGTTGCAAATAATGCACCAATAATATAGCTATCGGAACAATCCTTTCATTCCAAAGTTTAAGTAAATAAATAATAAAAAGTTTAAGTAAATGAATAAACTCTTTGTTACAGAGGAAAACAAGCTCTTGTAAGCACAAAATCTTATGTACCTAAATAATTTCTATATTAACAAAAAGTGAACTTTGTAAGCTTAATTTTTTGGGAAGTTGAAAAATATTATTGTTATTTGAACACTTGTGAGTATGTAGGTAATATAAGATCGAAACCTGTCGGTCTATTTTGAGTGGTAATACACGTCACGTTCAACATTATACCATTGTCATTGTCATTATCAGCATTTGCGAAAATCTTTCGCTTACATGATATACATTTACAAACAGCTATGTTGCGTTTGTAGGTTATCGGTTCTCTATTCGACAGAAGGAGGGAAGCAAGGAAGAATATATTTTGGTGCTTAGCTTGTCGAGTGTTAGTATTCTAAATTCCCTGGACAAGCTGTAAAGATGTTTTGTATTCTTGTAACTGTTTAGGGACTTTTGATGTTGGCTCTACATCCACTGTTGAATATCTACTAAATTAATTAATTATTTAGAACAATTATGTAAGAGATATATAAACGTTTTGAAGCAGCCTCAATGAACTCCAAGAGGTTCTCAAAGACTTTACATTCAACAGGCAGAATAATAAGGGTCGGAGTTACGCAAACGATGCAATATGAAAACGCGGGGTGATGCTAGTCTTAAATAATGCAATCACAATAATGTCTATTTAATTGTCTTCGTATTTAGATTCTACCTACATTTTAATTTCGTTTCCATTATTTGATCTTTAACTTCGTTTTACTTCAATTATATTTTAAGGTTTTCGTCAAGGTGTATGATAAAGATGAAGAAAATGAAGATGATTTGTAAGTAACCTTTTTAATAGTAATTAATTACTTTTTTATTTGTTAATTACTACTGATACCTCAAAGATCGTGACAAGCACGATTCCTTTATTTTGATGGAAATAAGTAATATAGACACATATATTTCAATTTTCCTTTGGCTATTGTTAGAGATTTCTGTGGCAAATGAAACATGTGTTGGTACACTAAGAACAAAGTGAATGTAATACAAATAACACCACTTCAACGAGGTGTTTGTATGATGGCTCCGCATAGATATAATCTAAATTGTAATTATTAAGGACCGTGCTAAAACAAAAGGAATACGCAAAGATCACCCTTACTTTTTACCTAACTGCGCAACTTTTTTTTACTGACTAGTCTATGCTGATCAAATATAGCTTCATCGATACTAAAAGGCAAATAAGTATATAATTTTAATATATTATTTGTTGAGGTAGCGATTTGGTCCTAGTAATTCACGGGTGAAACCGGGACAGATAGCTAGTCTCTTAAGAACCCTCACTCCTATGTAGATACGAGCTGTCCTTACTAATTTCCTCGCATTTATAATTACTATGTATTGAATGTAACATTAATTAGAATGAAGCCGAACCTCATTTTTTTGAATCATTCAAAAATTATGGACGTAAAATTTTCGTGAATTACCGGGCCCCCAAAAAGAAATGATAAAAAGGTTTTTCCTTATAGTATGGGGGGCAAACGAGAAGTTTGACCCTGTTAATGACTACCAACGCATATGACCGTCCGCATAACTACTATATCGATGCGTTGCCCTCCTTTCGCCCTCCCACCAATGGACCAGCGGCTACTCACAAACCGTACGCCACGCGACGCCGAAGATGTCACTTTACGTATTACGTGAGCGGGAGTTATACCCCGGTCGTGTCGGCCCAATTAAATACAGTAAATAAATGCAGTACTACCTCTACCTCTTACTAAAAAAACATACATAAATACATACGTATGCTCCAAAACATTATCCACCGTCTCACGCAGTTGCCTTAAAACTACGAACATGTTAACTTTTTTAAATATTATTTTCGTTAGTTTACGCGAATTAATAACATTCGCGTAACATTATTGAGACTATTTAACGGATTTTATCGCGTTTCTTTAGATTTTCTTGCGGAATGAGACAGGATCACAGTCATGGACGAATTTGACAAAATCCTTGTGCTGTACTGTAATACAAATAAATAAACAATTTATACAATATTATAACAAAAATAATTTAAGATAAGAGTAAGTATTGTGTATGTTCCTTCCTCTATTACAATTCGCTAACTCAAGAGCTCGAGAGCGCCGAACATCATTTAAGTTATCATTGCCCTTCCACTGCCGCAATAGTAGAAGGAATGAATCATGTTGTTTAATATTAGTAATTATAGTTAGTTACAAGTTGTTAGAAAATTTATATATATTTAAATAAACAGATACATAAATAAGCTCAAAAGGAATGAAAATTAAGCGCTGGAAATAAAATATTATTAGGACTGCCCGGAAGCGGAAATTTCGTCACTGAACGAAAATTATATTCCGATCCCTCAAGTTTCTTATATCGCAACGTTTCGATACGCTTTCGGCTATCATGGTCACGGGCAGACTGAAGATGTTAGTCGTCTGGTTGACTATTTATATGCAGCAGAATCATTAACAATTAATTAGTCCGATTCATTCAAAACGAGCTTATTGCGTGTTGCGGCTGGGATGAGACATATTTTGTTTATGACTTAATTATATTTATTACCGGATCCCAGGTTGGTGGTGAATCCCAATCATCCCCTTTACTAAAATTTGGATGCTTTTTTTTATAGAATAGGGGGGCAAACGAGCAATAGGTGCCCATTTTGCGACTACCGGCGTAAATGAACATCTACATAGTATTCTAACTTCCTATCAAACACCCCCCCC
>JAFELO010000321.1:308853-321103 GCA_017140195.1 Eumaeus atala | reverse complement strand
CCCCGATGTGCCCCCTGCTAGTCACAAACAGCTCGCGACACTGACACTTTACGGCGGTATTATGTGAGCGAGAGGTCCCCCGGTCGTGCCGGTCCAATCCCAATGCATAGGAGGATGTAGTGTAAGGCACTATGCATGGCACTATCTCCTCCTATGCAACATGGCACTACCTCTTCAATAATAATAAATATACCCCAATGATGCACTGATAGCGAGAATATGGGCTTTTCCTGTTTGAAAACGTATATCTGTCGGACCAGCTCAGTTTGAACATGTTATTGCATTAGATTAGTCGTTTATTAAGCCGAGTTATATTAAGTGGCGTACTTGGCCAAATTCTAGCAACGATGACAACAGAGACTAAGGATAAGATAAAATAATATTTTAAATTTCATACTTTGGCAAAGTTAATTTATGCTCTAAGTATGTTCCATAAGCCATGTTGAATTTTGATCAAAATACTTTAAGTTAGTATCACTACAATGAAATATAGTTAAGTTCCAATAGTAGGAACGAGCTTCGTAGCTTATGAAAGTCAATGAACTTATATTTACGATAATCTGCACATATTTTGTATGAATTTATAAGTGTAGTTCACACTTATAAGTTTTTTCGCACAAGAAACGCGCAAGGGCCGTTCTTTTGCGTTTGCATCGGAGCGTTATGATGACTATCGATGCCCATAACAATCCGCATAATTTGTATGCAGTTGTATTTCCTTTTTGCCCTCTCATTGGACGAGATCGGAGGGACATTGCAATCTCACGGATCCCACTGAACATCACAGCGTGATAACATACTTCCGCGCTCCCAACCATCGTGCAGGCCTCAAGATTGCAGGAGCTCTCACTCTTGAATATTGAGCAGATCACGCTCGTGAATGCGAAGACCTCGCAACGATATCATGAATTTCCACCAATAAGTGATAATACACTCTATCAGCTATGAAAGAGAAAGATATTAAAATAGTGAACGAAATATTTGGCGTGCGTGGTTGGAGGTGGATTCAATATAGCAAATATATTGTGACAAACCATGCAGTCATGCCAAAAGATTATTGTGAAACAAATTGGAACAAGCGTTCGATCGCTTTTATAACTTTTTATTTTAGTGCTAGCGTAGACTACAGACATAAATAACCACACATAAAATTGTTATTACTATAGCCTGTATATTATTCTAATCTATAAGCTATATTATTATTCAGTTTTATCAAAATCATTGAGTAGTTTTTACACGAAAGAGTAGCAAACACCGATTCATACTTACAAACTTTCGAGTTTTTAA
The DNA here is from genome assembly GCA_017140195.1 of Eumaeus atala. Taxonomy (NCBI): domain Eukaryota; kingdom Metazoa; phylum Arthropoda; class Insecta; order Lepidoptera; family Lycaenidae; genus Eumaeus; species Eumaeus atala. The sequence goes on along the minus strand of JAFELO010000321.1, from coordinate 319,816 downwards.
TATGAATAGGACTGACCTCACCTAACTTTTCTTTTACATCATCTTTTAACATCTATCTAATAAAATATGATTTAAAGTCCTCCATTTTGATGCGTTCGCCATCTTGAATTCGCATTTTTATACAGTGGTGTATTCTACTAGCCAAGACCTTTAATTTGATACCCTTGAATAGGGGACATCAAAAGAATAGAATATCGGTCACTTCGTAGCTGCAGTCATATTGGCCGCCCCTATATTTTCCCGTAAATAACAGCTCTTGTTACATTAACAAATCATACACTAACACTTTCCTTGGGAATCGATCTATGCATCGACTAAATCCGTATGAAATACCGTTGGGTTGATTTGGAGAAACTCGATACAAACAGCTAGAGGCGACTTCATTAATTGTAATGCAGATGAAGGGCAGTGGCTCTCCGTGCTTATTCCCTTCCCATTGGCCACAGGAAACTCACAAGGTACCTGCTAAACTACGTCCAAACTTAGCTGCAATGCGGCATGGCATTACTTCTTACTGGAACTTTTACTGAGTAACGAAATGCAGCCCAATATAAGCCTTTTTGTAAAATAGTAGTAAATGGAAGGATGCAATCATCTTAACAGTTTATTTGTTGTATTGCAGAGATTCTGCACGAGATCTCGAGGTAGGTAATCTTACAACTGATTAACATAATTGTGATTACACGTGGCAACAATGTAGAGCTACTAGCCGATAGACAGATTCGATTGCGGCACAGACGCTCACGCAACATTACAAATAGGCACTGTCATGTTGTGTTTCAGCTAAATTGGGCCAGCTTCGGATTTCCCAGTCATCGAGCCGGCCCAATGGGTACAGTAACCTCTTCCACTTCAATAATTTCTTCCACTGCGATCACCGAAACCACTTCAATCAACCCTTGCATTTCAATCACATGTTCCACTAGACTCACCTATTCCACTTCAAGCACCCCTTCCCCTTGCATCACCTCTTCCACTTCAATCTCTTCTTCCACTGCAATATTTTTTTTCACTACAATTACCTAACCCTCTTCAATCTACTCTTGTTCCACTAGACTCACCTCTTCCACTCCATTCACCCCTTCCCCTTACACCATCTCCTCCACGTCAATCACATCTTCCACTACAATCACCTGTTCCACCACAATCACCGCTTCCACTACAATCACCTCTTCCTCTTGCATCACCTCTGCCATTTTAATCTCCTCTTCTCTTACAATCACCCCTTTCACTGCAAGCACAACTTCCAATTGATTTGACTCTTTCTTTGTACAAAATCGCATAGCTGTCACGTCTCCTTTAATTTGTGAGTTTCCGTTGGCCCATGGGACGTAAGAAGGACAACAGGCCTATATAGTAATTATGCAGATATATATTTTTAATTAATTACAATTTTAAGGTGGGGTCTTGTCAATTGAGGTATTTTAGAAAGAGGTAGTGCTATGCTGCATTGGAGGAGGGAGTGCCATACATGGTGTATAACACAACTTTCTCCAATGCAACGGAATTGGGCCAACACGACCAGGAAAGTACCTCTCGCTCACTTGACACCGTCGTAAAGTGACAGCGACCGCTGTCACGTTTCCCATTGGGGCGGGGAGGATAGGAGGGCAACGCATCTTCGTAACAATTATCTAAATGTCTATGTGCGTTTGTGGTCATGTAAAGGCTCAGATTGCTCGTTTCCCGATATGCTATAAAAGTCCATCTCATTGTACCATATAAAATTAGATAACCGTGTAGCCATAAACCTGAAATTCCGGTTTCGAATCCCTTTTTTTGTTGACATGGGGAAACGCATTTACGCGCCTTCACCTTGCCCCTTGCGCCCTGCGCAAAAGCGCCACCTCCTGTTGCTCTTAGGTCCCCTCTTCTCATAAGAGGGGTACCGAGAGCGAGTCCTCCTCCTGATCTTTAAGCCCCCTCTTCTTATAAGAGGGATGCAAAGATCCCCCTCGGTTCAATTGGCTTTGTCTGGGTTCGCCTCAGGCTACTAAGCCCCTACGCCACGACAAGGCTTGAACCATGGTGGGGTCCGGTTTCGTATCCTGTATTGGCCAAAACCAAAATGGTTATTAGGATTTCTCAATTGCTCATCATAGTCCAGAGCCTCAGAGAGCAAGTCATGTCGGTTTACCGTCTCATCGGATAGGAAGTGCACTTGTGTCGACACAAACACTTGGGCGATATAATACGCAAGTGGCTCTTCTTAATAGAAATGGCCGCTGTGGCCTGTGGGTGTGGTTAATTTGGCAAGGACGGCATTATAACAACAATAAATCAAATTAAAACATGTTTGAAGCAGAGTTGCTGATTAAACAGTAAAAACAGCGACACAAATTCACGCCATCTCTCTAATAAGATAGGCAGAGAGATTTGTATCAAAATCACATATTCTTATTTCCGTGGTTCCTACATTTATGCAAACTGGCGGCCCACACCGGCTTCGTCCGCAAATCACTTATATACTAGAACCTTCCTCGGCAACCACTTTATCTACGAGTTAAAGCGGCATGGAACTTTGTTCCGTAAATTTTGATAAAATCGATTACGTATGAAACAAATATTGGAGACTTTGTTTTATAATACTCGTATGTATAGATACAGATATTCTTCGGGATGTAGATGGGCGACTAGTCATCAAAAGTCTCTAACTCCCTTTTGCCCCCATGAACTATCAAAAACACAAACTTTCGCATTTATATAACTTAGTATGGTTATGATGATTTTATTGGTGGAAACTAAAAGAAAATTTTATTACTCATAAGTGAAACCAACTCAACGGTATAATGGATATTTGTGATTAGGGAAGTCTTATAAAATAACTTTGGTAATATCTTGCGTGGGATGATTGTGCAACTTATACAACTTCGATAATCTCATAACGTCTCCATAATACGAGATAGATAAGGAATATTCTTTTATCTCGTGGGATGTGCAATTCGTTTCCTGCGGTTTGTAGATAACCAGTGATCCATAACAGAGGGGAGGAGGTAAAGATGACAACGCTTCGGCATTTTCGCTTTTCGCTTCGTAAAGATTCTCCTCGTACTCGTTTGTCCCCATATGTTTTAAACTAAAAAATACTGGACCCCACGGTTTTTCCGACGGATAAGAAGTAATCTTATGTTCGTAATGCATCTGTGGCAAATTTCACCTAAATCTGCTCAGTGATTTATTGCATGAAAAGGTAAAAAAAAGGCGCATGCATAATACTTGGTTGTGCCCTACGGTTTTACTCGCGTGAAATATGTCACAAAGAACAATTCGTTATTTTGGGATAAATAACACTTTTGTATATTATTCCAGATTGTAAGAGACGTGAGAGGTCGTGCCATGCTGCATTCCAGTAGAATTGGGCTGGCGCGACCGGCTCGCTCACATGATACCGACGTAAAGTGCCTTCGGTCGGTGCCGTGTTTCGTGCGGTTTGTGTGTAGCCGATGGCTCATTGAAAGGGGACACAAAAAGGAGGGCAACGTGTCGGCATAGCAATTATGCGGATGGTCATGGACGTCGGTAGTCCTAAAAAACCTCCGGTTGTATTTATATGTATTGTAATTTATATTTGTTCGAAATTTCGTTCGAATATGTAGAGTGGTTTTCGCAAAGCATAACAAACAAACATACATTTTTTCACATTTATAATATTAGTTCGATAGGCCAATTAGCGTATTCTCGTGGTATAGTGGTGAGCATATTAATCCACAGTCGAGAGGTCCTGGGCTCGAGTCCCGGGTCGGACCAAAGTGTTATTGGCATTTTTCAATTTCTTATAACAGTCCGAAGTAAGGAGCCGTTTCTTCCTTAAGTTGTAAGAGATATTGCCATGCATGGTGCATGACACTATATCCCCCTATGCAACGGAATTGGGCCGGCACGGCTGAGGAGGAACCGCTCGCTCACTTGATAACGCCGCAAAATGACACCTACGGTATCGCGTGTCGTAGCCGGTGGCCCATTGAGGAGAGGTGAAAATGAAGGTAACGCATCAGCATAAATATGCTTATGTTCATGGGCTTCGGTAGTCGTTGAAGGGCTCCGATTGCTCGTTTGTCCCCCTATACTATATAAAAAAAGAAAAGTTATCGTTCCTGCACCTAATTGCACTCCTGTCGGATTGCCGTCCCATCGGAACAGAAGAATGAGGGAACAAGAAGTGCACTAGCGCCTATAATGTGTCCTGCGCAGTTGACTGGTCTCTAAAGAGATGGCCACCGTAGCCAAAATTCGCCTAGGACGACATTATTGGTAACGTCCAATTACCAACGCCTATTAATGACCTTTTGTTGGAGAGGTAAGACAGATGTGCTGCCCTCTTTCCCTCCATCACCATCCAATGGACCATCCGCCACTTACGAAGCGCATAAAATGCCATTGCGCAGCCACTTTTCGACGGTATATCGACTAGTTTTTCTCATACCCCCACAGGAGCGGAGAGGACCGTTTCAGAATTTAATATTCTCTTCAGGATGCGATGGGGTTTCGCCCCATAAGTAAAGAGAGATAAAAAGAAAAAAATATATACTGCTCTTATACGTTCGTATGAATCTTCTTCCATCAACGGGAAAAGATTCCCACATTTGGCATAAAACCTAACATATGTATTTACGTTTGTAGTGATTTATTCAGTGATCTAATTGAAATTCACGTCAATTAGATATCAGTAGTTACATAGATAAGAGAAATGCTTTACCTGTGAACATTTCAACTGTCTGGTGATCATGGTTCATGTAATACTGATTGACAGACAGATGCACAGACGGACAGTGGAATCTTAGTAATAGGGTCGCGTTTCTACCCTTTGGGTGTGTAACCAATGCCTTCTAACTTCAGTTCTAATATACCATATAGACCGTCCATCAAATATGCTATTGGCTATTCACAAACCGTAAGAAACGTGATAGCATAGCTACTACTTATAACGCGATAGATTGCTAAAGGTTCTTCTCCGGTCGTTCTGGTCCATTTCGCCTGCATTGCAGCATTAACACTACGTTTTCCTATCCTCTTACAGAATATAAACAACCATTATCTATTATGGTCTCGTAGTGTACTTATAGATCTAAAAACAGTGCCTTTAATTAGACTCCAGAGGTCAATATAGTGGCAATAAAATGGCACAATATAGGCGGTTTACTTGCGGATGTTAGCGATTTCACGTCAGGGCTGCAAACCATCATGTTATTCCAGCACACTTACATGATACTGCCACAAGTGGACAGATATTCTGCCGCGTTTCATGTGGTTTACGAGTGGAATGTCCAATAAATCTTTATTGGACATTCCACTCCTCCACATCCGTTAGGTCCTTACATATGAAATTGGTGTTTTGTATGGGAGGAACAAAAGTCGAATATTTCTTAATATAATATATTTAATTAATCAAAGTATGAACCATTGTTTTCTATGCACTCTTGCCATCTCACATTTACCATCTCCATCATGGTTTTCAATTACTGGCAATATACTTCAGTTGTAATAGTCTGGCCAGATTTGAGTAACCTGTAATGAACAATAACGGCGCTAGTCCATACGCTTAAAAGTAACTTTTTTGGGGTTAACTTTCGCTTCGGGCAGGATTTGGCTGACTGGCCAGGATCCAACCATTACGCTGAGTGCTTCCGATCATCGTAAAGAATCCATTTTTCATCATAGGTGATGATTCGGTTTCAAATATCTTCATTATTGTGTCAGTTTAGCAATGTAACGCAGCAGTCGACGCGCGTTTGCCGGTTCTCTCCAGTCAATTATTGAGGTACCCGCCCTTCAAGCCTTTTAATCTTTCCTATTTGCTTCAAGTGAATTAAAATAGTTTTGTCACTAACATCGCAGCCCTCAGCTAACTGGACATGGTTTGCGATGGATCCAATTCCACAATAGCCAACTCTTCATTATCAACTTGGGTCTCAGGCCGTCCACGGAGCTTGTTCTGCAGGTCGAAATTTCCGGAAAGAAAGCGTTGGAACCAAAAAAGTACTGTGTTTTCTTTTGCAACACGATCACCATACTCATCACTCACCCTTCGAGTCGTTTCGCAGCATTAGTGCCACGGCGGAACTTATCTACGAGTACTCGTAGACAATGTGTTATTTTAAGTTTTCCATTTTGTAAAATGCGTGACGCAAACAGAAAAAATAAAAGGATGACGGTCATCGAAGCACAAATACATGAGTAGTACAAATTTGAATTTGGAAGTCTTTGCCAAAGAGGAGAAATTCGTGAATAAATTGGCCAGTACGAAAAATGACAATTTCATATAGACCTAACAGTTGTGTACCTATGGGTGTGGTAGTCATTAATTTTTGCATCCCGGGTTTTTAAAATAAATAACATGATAAGGTCATGTAAAATTCTCCCGCCACTTTTATATTACTTTATTTTCCTTCCTTCTTTATAACTTGTTAATAGGTAATTTTATTTTAACTGTTATTAAAATATTTAAAATAAGTCTGTTATAACTCAATTGTCATGATTTTTCAAACTATTTTTGGTTGGTTTTTATAAGGGACAAACGAGCAGTTGGAATCACCCATCGGTCATCGCATAATCGGTAGGCATACATGTTCCCCTCCAATGGCCCAACGGAAACTCATACACAGCACAAAATGATAGCTGGCACTTAGCGGCATTATCGTGTGCCGATCATTTGCCAATCATATGCCAATCATGTCCCTATGATATACCGATCGTGTGCCGATCATGTGTCAATCATATGCCTATGATATGCCGATCGTGTGCCGATCATTTGCCCATCATGTGCCGATCATGTGCAGATCGTGCGCCATCATGCGCCATTCGTGTGCTGATCGCGTGCAGTTATTTAGTAACAGGTAGTGCCATTCCTGCTCGCAGCAACTACATTAGCTTATAAAGAGCGTTATCAAATACTTGAACTAAGTCACATATGACAGCCCTATCGTAAGTCAAGAACCCGTGGAAAATACCCTACAGACGAACGTAACACGCTACTACGTTGCATAGTAATAGAGAAGGATTGTTTTGTATTAATAACAACTGGAAACTTATAGAATCAATAATTCAAATTTGAAAGCAATGTGCTGTGTGACACTGACTTCTGAACGGGTTTGGATGAATTTATAGAAATAGATTAAAATTTGGAGTAACTTAATGTTTTTTTTGGAGAATAAAAATGGAATGATATGTGTTTTTCAGCTGCATGTTGGACCCGCGGGTTATATCTAGTTCAATATATTATTTTATAATCAATATTCTGCGAATACTGTTTGTCGTACCATTGATATGTTTCTATATCTCTGCGTCCGATTAACTTTCGTCTTTCTCCAGAGTTTCCGAGAAAAAAGTTATGTTAATGAAATTGGGTCAGATTTTCGAATATCGAGTTCTTACCACATCTCTCAATTTTACTGTCCAAAGAACCTGAGTATATTTTTCATTTTCAAAATATTCATATGTTTGTGTGTCTATTGCTACACCCACGTAAGCCTTAAACTAAAGGATTACTAAAATCTATATTGACCATAAGAGGAAATAATTGCAGTTGTTCGGATTTCGTTTACCTTCTGGCGTGAAACTACCACTTACGCCTAGTAAGAAGCACTGCCATGCTGCATTGCAGCCGAATTGGGCATGGCATGACGGTCAACAGTCGGAAATTACATTTTGGTCATGATTTTAATGAGTCCCGTGTGGCTAATAACTAAACCTGTTATTTTTCTTTTTAGTTTTTTAAGCAACTTCTTTCAGATTTTATTGTTAAATTATGAAAATCGTAAATTTCACAACCATTGCAATTTATAATGGAGATTGCATGAATAATTGAAACTCGATGAAAAGGAAAGAAGCCGTGGAAATGAGACTCGTGTATCTTTAGTACATTCTGTCCCACATATTAAATTTTCGTTATATGTATTTTTATATGCAATGTATGATCATAACGAATTAGGCATCTGTTATGTTTCTTCGGGCATGTTCTTGTACTAGTAAGTAAATATACCCAAATCTTTGTGAGAAAATATCCGTATGTCATTCGAAGTCATCAATATAAAACCTAAACAGCGGTTTTAATCAAGAAATGTAAAGCCAATTTTATAATGATTGTAAATAACATCTTTGACTTAAATTTTTTGCAATATGGCATCTAATGGGCGTTAACATTTCCATTGTATTAAATTGTAATTATCACATCTTGGAGGAACCGGATGCAAACCCTCCTTTAACCGTGACTTGACAACTCTCTTGGGTTCGCCTATATACAGTAGTGGACGACTTCAACAGCTGAAGATGAGCGCCATTTCGAATTGTAAATTAAGTATCATGTCTTCATTGCCGCCCGCAAGGTTAAAACAATTCCATTGATATGAATTATCTAAATCGACCCACGCTTTTGTCCAATAAAGTGCCTCAAAAGAACAAACCTACATACAAATGCATGTAGGTATCATAAAAATGTATGTAGGTAGGTAAACAAACAAACCTATGTTTGTTCTTTTACCTACCTACATATATTATTTTTTTTGTTAAAAGAACAAACCTACATACAAATGCATGTAGGTTTGTTCTTTAAGTAAGAGGTAGTGCCATGTACTGAGATTGGGCCGGCACGGCCGGGGAGCTACCCCTCGCTCAGATGTGATACCTACAGTGTCGCGTATCGTGCGATTTGTGAGTAGCCGGTAGCATTGGGGGAGTTGAAAGGCTCCAATTGCTTGTTTGTCCCCCTATACTTGAAAGAAACATACGGCTTGGAACCCTAAAATAGATTTACACGCTATGTTGGCAGTACCTCTAATGTAAAGTATTTTTTGTTTTTCGTCCAGACAAGGCGAAGACGTTATTCCTCTTCATCGTCGTCGTCCTCCTCGTCGGAGACGTTACATTCAGACAACCCGTATACAGTTTACGGCAATAAATACAAACAGAATTGGCCGTGGAATTTCGAAGTATATTCTAATATTTTATAATTATAAGGTACAATAAGTGCCTTTTCACATGCACACGGTTGCCGTCTAAGCGACGCGATGGCATGACGTGTTAGCTCTTTAACATGTGCACGGTTTACGACAGAGATTCGGTGGCGAGACGATGTCATAGAGATAATATGGATAAAGAAAATAGCCAGCCCATAATACGTCCGTCTAGGTCGAAAGAGCCAACAAATGTAGTTCACTTACCGTTTACCTTTATTCGCTCATTTCTCCCTGCGCAATGCGCATGCTAGATTAGATAGACAAAGATAGTATAGTGTTTCACATCTTTCTTCTCTACTAACCACGACGCCGTAAACCAACCGTCATAGGCCTTTGCTCCTCTTTGTCTACATTATCACTATGGAAGGTGTGATAATATGACATTCTACGCGCTCATCGTGCCATCTGGCATGAACGTGTATGTACAATCCAATACATTACTGCAGAGACGGCTCCCGCGTCAAAACCGTATTTAATGGTTAAGATCGTAGCGCTGTTGCCGTGATTTTTGGAACCCCTCTATGTAACCCTATACATTACTCCTTCACACGGTACGGTCGTCGCGTCGTGTATGCATGTGAAAAGGCACTTAGAGGTAGGTGTACATGAGAAGGACTTATCGCTCACATGACGCAGTATTACAACCGAATACAACCGGGAAGGTAGTTCTCGCTCACGTGATACCGTCGAGCAGTGACACGTATGCTGTTGTGTTTCGTGCGATATGCGTTTGCAGTGCAGTATAGCAGGGGAAAGCGGAAAACATATCTGTATTCTCCTTATTGCCGTAAGTTGCCTACTAAAGGCCTCGACTGCTCCATCTGCCCCGTTTAAACATAAGAAGCACTAATTAATCACCTGAAAGCGATATATCAACATTTTATTTATAACTAGATCAAAAATCACTTTATGGATGATTGAAAAGAAACAGGCAGTTTGATCAATGATATTTATTGTATCAGATCAATGATATTTATTGTATCAGATCAATGATATTTATTGTATCAGATCTTTGCCACGTATGGGATGATAGATGAGTCATTGTCGTCATCGAAGTAGATTATTAATTACTCAATTCTCAATATAACAAAAGAAGTAATTTTTTTATCGAAATATTCAACAAATGAATTAATGCTTTGATATAATAAGCAATGTCGCTTGGGCCACTTGGTCCTATTGATAAGAGGACAGGCTCGTCATCAAATGCGACGCGTGTGCACCGGTCCCTGCACCATCATGCATGTCAGTTAACTAAACTGAGACACTACGGTGACCATAATATGCAATTTTTAGTCACTTCGCGTTATCTTTGATGTTAAATGCATATTTACAATATATTTTTTTTAACTATGCTAACTATAGTGTTTTGTTTATCAGTGAAAAAAATATCTCACCAGTCAGCCTATATGTCAATTAGTATTCCCACATCTCATACTTCTGAGTAGGTACTGATATATCCCCTGAGTGCAGTGGTGTAGCAATATCATAGCCAGTCGACAAAAATGGCTCCGAAGGGAGAGCAGTGTGTACTAGTCGAACTTAACATTCATTAGTTCAGCTGGTCTATGTTGGGAAACAGAGGGACACCGTCAAATGAATTTCGATCAAACCCCGAACAAGTTATCCCACTGTATTTATGTGTAATTTCTGAGGTCAACTTTTACATGAAGTGTCCACATTTGTAGATGGATGGAGATCACATGAACATAAACCCGTACGCTCCAAACTTGGGTAACAGAGGTCCGTCAGGGTCGGCACTATTTTTTGGTAGAAAATGGTGGTATTTTAATCAGGTATATATGTTGATATGTTACTCTTCAACATTTTAATCAAGTGTATATATAACTTTAACATTATTTATTTATCTCTGTTTCGGCTCCGTTGAGTCGTCGCCTTCACATGACTGCACAGATTCTGGTCGTTGTTCCAACCGCTCCTTATTTAAAAAAAATACGATTCTCTATTGCAAAGAGGTATTATGACCTCTTCGAGATAGAGAGAATTAAATACAT
>JAFELO010000321.1:141187-308111 GCA_017140195.1 Eumaeus atala | reverse complement strand
AGGACTTACCTTTTACTTATCGGCACCGTGGAAGGACGCTTGCTTCTCACTACCCATACTGCAATATATCCGAATTGCGCCGGCACGGTGTATCATCTCCAATTTGTAGCCTGTTTGACTTAATCACTTAATTTTGAAACACAAATAATGTGCTATAGTGAGCACATTTTTTCCAAGTAAACCTTCTTTAGTTATATGAAATGTAACTGTCTATGAGAGTAAGAAAATATGTGCTTCCATCTCTCTCATTTACCCCTGCAGTAATAACATACGAAACGTAACTCTGTCTCTTAAGATCTTCACTAATTTATATCGCCGTCTCAACTTCCGTTGGCCTCACACGTACCGCTCTCATCACTCGTTTACCATCCGAATCCTTAAAAAAGAGTCGTCGATTGCTTCGTTTCCATGTTACAAACATTTCCCAACGTAACAGCTGGAGCGACAAACATTCTAAGATATATGTGCTCCTAGTACCCATTCACAGTTCAAGAATTCGATCAGCTTCTGCGGTCGTGACCGGTAATCATTTCGTAATGTGTCTTCAAAACAATTTACCTTTTTCGACCTTAGTGCGAGATCAGAACATTCGTAAATATTTTTTTTTAGCGTTGCTGTAATATTTTTTAGGATTCAGAAATTTATCAAATAATACTATATATACTTTGGAAGTTGGATTTCTCGATGCATCGGTGGTAGGTAGGGGCTCTGTTCACTTAACGACTATAACTCAAACATAGAAAGTCGAACGACGAATGTTTTGGATCCTACAAAGCTGTACTGGACTTCAGTCTACTCAAAAAAATATCGGTCCTGTGGACTCCGCCACACGACACACGACGCAGGGTAAGTATGTAAAGGTCGTGATGTATGGCACTCCGTTCTCCCTGCCTACTCCATTAGGGAGGTAGCGTAAAAATGAGTTGTTCTTGTTGTTGTCTGTTCTAAATGTTGTTATACTTTTTCATATATTCTACTACGAAACTTTTTTCTTTTTTTCTTTTTTTATTTCACTTCGAATACGATTTATTCAAATTATAATACAAACGATCGTTACCAGCTAGAAGGAACCCCTCGCTCACAATATACCGCCGCGGCCGTAAAGTGACTGCTATGCTGTCGTGTATCTTGCGGCCTGTGAGTAGCCGGTGTCCTATTGGAGGGGAAGAGCTTTTTACTATTTCTCTCTATATTGTCTATTTCTCTGATTCACATTCTGTTCAGGATTACTTACCTTTTTTTGTTGACGCGGGGACAAGCATTTACGCGCCTTCGCCAGCTCTAGTTAGGGTCTAATGGTGGCCCACACACCATAACCTCGCGGCATAAACCACCGCGAGGGCCATCAGTGCCGTCTTTGATGAGAGGTGCTCTGTAACAATAAATCATTAGGGCACCACGACATCTAGTCAGTCCCCTAAGGGACCGATGCCTCCCCCACAACAGTGTTGCCCCACACCAGGGGACAACCCCACCAACTTAGGAACAGTGTAATCGGGTAAGGTTCCCATTCTCGCCCCTGTCCCGTGCGCAAAAGTGCCTCTTCCTGTTGCTCTTTTGTAAAAGGCCTCTTAAAAAGGGGTTCTTATAAAAGGGGTACAAAGAGCAGCCCCCACCTCGGTTCAATTGGCTTCGCCCAATGTGTCCCGATTCACAGCATGCTTTTAAGTTCCATCGCCACGACAAGGCTTGGACCATGGTGTGGAAATGAGACTTAACGATCCTATCTAGAAGTATACTGATATACAATGACTGGATTGATCGGGTACTGTCCGAAGGTAGAGACAAGAGTCTTCGCAACCGGCGTGTTCGTATGAAGAGAGTAATGAATGTGATGGGGGCAAGGCAGGTACGTAATTATCGTGATATATGGCGCTCCGTTCACTCTGTCTGCCTCGCAAGGGAACTGGCATGAAGATGTGTTTGTGTGTGTTCTAGTAATATATTAAAAACTGATAATTTACTTTGTTACAGGATGACTATCGACCTCTGAACTAATGTTATATTAGACATAAAACATAATTTATGGAAAATGATATTTTATTTCTTAAAACCCTAAAACTTTCCTAATCACAAAAAATAGCAATATCTATGATTGCGTTGGTGCCTTAGTGTGCGTTAGTGCTTGCATGCGTCATCTTTGAACGTTACATTACAGTACTGTACCCCTGTCTCCTCTTTGTCCCAGGCCATTATAATAATATAAATTCCAGGCCATAATATAAATTCAATTTTGGAAACAAAACAATATAAATAGTGTGAGATCAACCTACTATCACGTGGACGACTAACCACTGAGCGAGATGTTTTGCGCGCCCCCCACATATACATTGCTCATTTACAAGAGATGAGCATTGATGTTTTAAGTTGTATAGTTATATTACACATTGTATCATCAAGTTGCGTGTTGTACTGCTCAGTACCCCGCCCTCAATTCTCGACTAGTGCCGTCACATTACTGGCGAATTCTCCAAGTGAGGGAGAATCTCATAACAATGATAAATTAGATAGGCACAGTAGTACACATATTAATATGGATTTGCCAATATTTTATAAGCGCTGGCCATTGGAACAGCTGATATTTTTTAGAGACTGTCAAGGTCCCCGGAGTGAATATTTAAATTTCGAACGGCACTTACAACTCAATTATTGCGTCGTAATCCGAAAACGAGATTTACAGATTCCCACAAATCCCGTTCCGCGGCCAGATTAAGAAGTTTCATGAAATTGGAAAATGGATCAAAAGTTTCAAGTTACAGATTCCATACAAATGCGAATTGGAAAGGTCAACATCTCGTTCAGAATACATCAACATATAATGAGGCCGTATTATTTGTTAAATACACAGCCACCATCTTGATTTACATAAAAGAAAGTACGTGAAATCAATCATCACCACTAAATAAAACCTCACCTCCTGGTTTATCTGAGTTCTGGTCTTTTTTTTCGGAGGGACCTACTACTGGTTGGCGGCGCTATTGCACCAACCTCAACAGATCGATTGACCAGCGAAGACTTTTGTGTCTTCTGGTTTAGGGAGAAAAATTGACAATGAAAGTAAATATCTGCAGATACATTCTATATACGATTATGCGAAATTCGACCCGCAAGGAGTTGTTTTGGTGTTGATAACTTTTATAAAACTTTATTACCACAAGTGCTAGGTTTTTTTCGGAAGGACTTACTATTGGTTATCGACACTATTGCACTCGCCCCTTCAGTTCATCGGACAACCGAACCGAAGACTGAAGTGTCTTCTAGTTTAGGGAGACGATAGGGGGACAGAGCCCCCTCTTTTCCCGCAGAGGGGAAGAGATGTACGGGTTGTTTGTGGACGTACCCTATATTTATGGGACCGACCGACCGGGAAAATGGGGAAACGGCCCCCTCCACACCCTGTGGGACGGCGCGCGCACGATGCCGTTTACATTGCGGTGTCGTGGACAAGGATGTTCAGGTCTTTCAAACTACACAAGTTATATAACAGCCAGAACGAGAAAGAAGATAAGTCATTAGACGTAATAACTCTATCCGCCTTATTCTTGTCCCATTTCTATATAGAATGACACCGGGGTCGGTTACCTAATCTGGGAGAGATGACAAGGACGCCAGTTTTTACACGGAGCGACAATCTACAGTAGATGCAGTTATCTTACTAAGGAAAACAGTCCACCTATCAGACGCTAAGTATGTGGTGCGAATGTCTCTTGACATATCGGGTGAATTCGATAAAGCCTGGTGGCCAGTGCATAAATTAAAAGACAGGAGATGCTACTCGAATATTCACATCTTGATATATTCCTACTTTATGAACGGCACAACTAAACTGCCGCTCGGTCACTTTTTATACATGAAAAGTTTGACCTGAGGCTGCCCAGCGGGCTCAGTACTACCTCCCTACTTATGGAATATAGGATTCGACGACTTGTTTTCCTTGCCACTGCCGACACTGTGTACTTTACTATTAAAGTACACAGCGATAAGCGTGAAGATACGCGGACGATACACTTTTAATAAGTATAAAGTAACTCACGATCTGAAATGAAGTTAAGTCAACCAACTGTCTCCGTTTAATATCCACCTGGAGGAAAAGAAACCGATCAGAGTTCGCACTGCAGAAAACTTTCCATATGTTACTAAAAGGTTGCTTACAATCCATCCCATTTATTAAATTTAACAACATATCAGTTAAACGTAAAGAAACCGTCACATATTTAGGACTTATATTAGAAACTATATTCACCATTTGAGAACACATTATACATACAGGTGAAAAGGCTAAACGTAACTTTTATGCTTTTACTACTCGTGTGGATCTAAAAGTTATAAGCCCGACCAAGAAAAAAAAGAAAAGTGGATCTAAATTTATTTTTATTTTTCGACATAGTCTCCATCTAGTTGAACACACTTCTTCAACCTAACCTGCAATTTGTTTATCCCCTTGAAAAAAAAAGATTCCTGAAGGTCGGCGAAATAATCGTTTACTGCGACTATCACCTCATCTTTGGTCGAAAATTTCGAGCCATTCAAATGTTTTTTTTTAAATTTGGAAATAAATGATAATCCGAGGGGGCTAAATCCGGCGAACAAGGTGGGTGGAGCAGCAATTCGAAGCCACAATCATGGATTACAGACATTGTTTCTACCGAAGTGTGAACACGTGCATTGTCTTGATGAAACAAATTTTTCTTACGCAACATTCCCGGCCCTTTTCTTTTATTTCTTCCCGGAGTCTTCGTAAAAGCTTATAATAATAACTAGAATTTATAATTTTACCTTTCGGTAAATAATCTACAAAAATAATGCCCTTCGCATCCCAAAAAACAGAAGCCATGACTTTGTTAGTCGACAAAACTACCTTAGCCTTTTTCGGTGTAGGAGAGTCTGATCTTTTCCACTGTTTGGATTATTGCTCTGATTCAGGAGTATTGTGGTGAACCCAGCTTTCATCCATGGTAACAAATCTATACAAAAAGCCTTCGGCATCAGTCTCAAAAAGTTCCAAACAGTCTCGCGAAATTGTGTATCGAACTCGTTTTTGTTCAGCTGAAAGCAACCTCGGGACCCAGCGAGCAGAAACCTTATGGAATCCCAACTCTTCCGTTATTACGCATTGCAACCTGCCATAACTCATGTTTGTTATCTCAGCTATCTTACCAATGGTCAAACGTCGGTCACCCAGTACGAGATCACAAATTTTATCGATGTTTTCTTTCGTGGTAGAGGATGTAGGCCTTCCACTCCTAGGATCATCTTTAATGCTCTCACGACCGCGCTTAAACTCAGCTGCCCACTTCTTGACACTGGAATACGATGGAGCAGACTCCCCCAAAGTGCTCACCATATCTTTTTGTGATAGGCCTTTTTTATTGAGGTACTTAATGACTGCACGGTGTTCAATTTTCTCCATTATTGAAAATTGCGTCAGATTGCTTCAAAGAAATAATCACAGAAAGTTTATATTGTGCAGTATCGGAATGAAATTGCGCACAATAAATCAATATGACACATACTAACAAGTGGCGGTAGATCTAAAAAGATGTCATAGCTCCATGTAGGTTAGGGCACGAACTTTTAGATCCACCCTCGTAATATCTCAACCTCAACCTGGGGTCTCTCTTTTAAGACCTCAAAATAATATATACCGCCACGTACCTCGGAAGCATTTGTTATGGATTACCTGTGTGGGCAGATAGGGCGAACATAGGCGCGTCGCGACTTAAATTGCTGCAAAGACTTTCTTTAATATTTTTATGTAAAGCCTAACTCAGCGTTAGCACGGAGGCCCTACCCGTTCTTGCCGGAGTACTGCCTTAGAAATTCAATGCCGCACAGCCATGTATTATCACTCAAAGAATCTCTCCAACCCTGACTTCAAAAGACTAAAAGACAGACATAAGATAAAGGCTGTTTAGCCTAATAGAAATCACTTCTCAAAACCTAGTTAACCAAGCAGACGCGATGGAATAGTTCAACTAGAGGACGACATTTACATAATTGTTTTCCGTGTATGCGCGACCGCTTATCGAAACACTGGCTAGAAATCGATCATTGTGTTGCACAATACCTTACCAGCCATGGCAACTTTAAAAGCAAACTTTTCGGCTTTAAACTGGTGGCTTCAACTCTCTATAATTGCTCCACAGAAGCTAAATAATACGAACAAACAGCACATCACAACATTTGCGAGTGTAGTCTTTGGCATAATGAGCGAACCATGATGTGAGACAGTATCCATAATGTCAACGGCGTAGTTTACTACGGTGATCTCGTGGAGATGGTCTGATGATTTGCCGTTCCGGAGCACCTCACCTATGGCGGCACTGGTGGAACTCGCGGTGATTTTCGTGGGTATTCGGCACTGTATAATGTACCGCGAGCCCCACACACCACTGGACCCCACCCACGGCCAGGGAAGGCGCGTAAATGCGTTTCCCCGCGTCAACAAAATAAAAGTTTTGTAGTAGAAAAGACCAGACAAGGGACAGTTTCTTTTGTACTTATTTATAATATTAACATAGGAAAGACAAAGAAGCCATCAAAGCCTTTTAATGACTACCGACGACCATACACATCCGCATAGTTGTTATTCAGTTTTTTTTCCTTCGCTTCGATGGGCCAACGAAATCTCACCACACGATACGAGAAAGCATAGTTGTCATTTTGTGATAGTAGTATGTGAGTGAAGGGTGAAGGGTAACACTGTGATGCAGCATGTCTATAGCTCTTACTGCACACCTTTTTTTATCAAGTGGAAACCCCCTTGGGTACCTCAGCAAGGCATGACTGAGATGGTATTGTCGGATTTGAACCAACTAAAACCACACGGTGTTCCATCCCGGTAGTCGGTGGCGAGGTGCCCAGGTATACCCTAGAAAGGATGATACTTGAACACATCAGCAGACTTTGACAACCTGTTGCCCATCATCTGATGGGCAAAAGGTTGTCAACCATCTGGTCTCGCCAAGAGTTGCGGAGAGCCTGGCCCCCTTCAGCTTGAAAGGCTTTCGCGGAACACGTCACGCCACCCACTTCGGCCTGATTCTGCTAGGGCGTGGGATGGAGGGGACTTGTCAAAGTCAAGCATGATCGTCGCGATGCTCGGCAGCGACGAGTTCTACCAGGCGATGGCTTCCTTCTGCGAAACCGTCATGTCCCAGAAAGAAGCCGACGACCGGATGAGAGAGGAGACAGCCGACGCGGCCTCCCCCCGCCGACAGCGAATGGGGGTACGAAGGAGGTGCTATCTGCAGCACCTTCAGTAGTGCCCCTGTGTTACGTGTCAGGCCGGTATGGGAACCTGGTCCACAACATCATCAGGACACGGCGTCGTGGTGACATAGCGTAGCCGGACAGTCCTCGAGGAGGTGAAGTCTGGTCTTTTCACCGAGGCCAGCCTGTCGCTGTAGGGTTCTTGTTGCCCGCAGATCCGGGACCCTCCACCAATAGCGGCTGCAGGCTCCCGTAGGGATTTAGTTGTTATTGCTACCCAAGTGCCAAATCCGACATAGGTCTGGGGGTCTACCCGGGCTCCCAGGTATCATGCGTAAATGCATTCCCCTTCGTCACCAAAAAAAAAGGGCGTGGGACGGCCTCACCAAGAGCCCCCAGGCCTTGGAGGTCGGAGGTCATCGATCACCCACTGGCTTCCGATGTGTCTTCTACGGCATCTTACAGCACACCTAGTTTCTTTTGTATAATACTCGTACATATAATAATGATAAAAGCACTATATAAGTTTAGTATCTAAGTGATGTTTGTTATCTAGGCACGTTACGAAATGCCCATTTTGATTCAGTTCAAAAGCAATTAATTGCACGAAAGTTTCCCCAAATATTCGAATCTCGATTCGATCATAATTATTTATTGCTCTCCATAAAACACGCTACGGGGGCTTTTTAATTTGTTGTTAATCGACAACCTGGAATCAAATGTACGCTGAAACTAAAGGTCGTGCCTGAATTTCTACTAAAATATTCCCTCGTGATATGCTTAGTACAGTAGGACATGTTACATAATATATAGCATGAGCGGTTTTTGTAGAGTACCTAATCCATAGACATCCGCATTATTGTTATGCAGATGCGTTACCCTCTTTTTTCCTTCTTCACCAGGGGATCACAGGATGCTCACAAACTGCACAAAACTCGACAGCCTAGCTGTCGCTTACCACGGAGTCTTGAAAGCGAGAGGCGAGTCCATTTTCGCTGCAGCACTGTCACGGCTGAACAGTCTCTTACCACATATTAGGTCCTTACATATGAAATTAGCGTTTTTCGTACTGGCCACTTTAATCTTGAATTTCTTCTCTTTAGTAAGGAATTCCAAATACAAACTAGTACAGCAATTTACTCATGTATTTGCACTTGGATGACCGTCATTCATTTGTTTTTCTTTTGATTTTTTCTGTAAAAATAAAATATTACATTATTTACGAGTACGAGTTCCGCCTGTAGAACAAACCTCGTGTACGGCCTGAGACCCAAGGTGATAATGAAGAGTCGAAGGCTATTGTGGAAGTGGAGCTACCGCAAACCACGACCGAGTTAGCTGCGAGCTTAATGATAAAACTCTTTTAAATCACTTGTAGCTTCACGAATTGACTGAAGCAAACCGGCAAACGCGTGTCGACTGCTGCGTTACATTACACCGGCACAATAATGCAGATATTTTAAAACTTTTCATCACAGGTAATGATTTTTACCTGTGATGAAAAGTGGATTTTTTAAGATAATAGCCAGCCAGCCAAATCCTGCCCTAAGCAAAAATCAATCCCAAAAAAGTTACTTGTAACCGTTTGGTGGACTAGTGTCGGTATTGTTCAATACACTCACTTCAAATCTGGTAATGGTCTGGACTATTACGGCTGATGTCTATTGTCAGCAATTACACACCATGATGGAGAAGCTACCGGCTGAACAACCAAGGCTGGTCAATCGCTCCACGCCACTGCTGTTACTTGACAACGCTAGACCACACACTGCGCAACAGACGGCTACCAAATTAGAAGAGCCTCAATTGGAAAGTCCAAGACATCCTCCGTACTTCCCAGTCCTTGCTACAACAGATAACCATTTTTTTTTTAATTTGGATAACTTCTTGCAACAGAAAAAAATTAAATCCGATGGGGCAGTCTAAATCACCTTCAAACATTTTATTGAGTCCCGATTAGAAAATATTCGACTCTTTCTTCTATCTATACAAAACGCCATGAATGGTATATAACCGTATGCAACGGACTTATGACATCCAGTGTCGCGTTTTGTGCGGTTTGTGAGTAGCCGGTGGCCCTTTGGGGGGATGTAAAAAGGAGGGCAATGCATCGACATAATCATGCTGATGGTCATGGGCATCGGTAGTCGTTGAAAGGCTCCGATTGCTCGTTTGTCCCCTTATACCATAAATAAAATAAGAAAATATAATATTAATAGCTTAAGCGAAATTTGTTAAAGTTCATTATATGCAGGACACGGTTCTGATGTAAGCGAGTTGACAAAAGTAGTTAAACGTAGATTACGGGCAGCTTGTGTAACGTGTTATCACGTTTACAGCTGGTTACAGTGTGGACGTTGAGACTAACACTTTACAACAGTGATATACTGCACTCTTTAAGACAGTGACGGACTTTATATTTTATGGCAGAATACAACCCTGTTATATTTATATTTGCTTAGATGTTCCCATCTTTTTGTGCTTAGTCTGTCCTATAGCTTTTAGTGTTTGTGTGAATTCCTTGTGGTAGATATGACGTGGGCCAAAACCTGACGTAAAATAAATTCCAAATTTAAATTAAATGATACGACTGTGACCGCAAATTGTCACTCAGGGTCCATTACGCCGCGCCTCGACACTTTCGACTTCCTGCGGACGGAATATGGCCTTACAGCCACGTCGTGTGGCCGTCCCGTTTTCATTTTAGAAAATACGCTAGGCAGTAAACAAAATGTCAGTTGACATCATCAACATCATCTCCGTATCACTATTAAGAAGAATGCTACATACATTCTGATGACCGGCTGACTCAGTTGGTAACGTGAAGGTTAGTCCATGTGTTACGCCAGACATCGCGCGTTCGAATCCCGCCAAGGCTATGGGTGCTTGTCTATGTATTTCTATAATAAAAATCTTAAGTATATAAAATCATATAAATTTATAGAAATATTAAATATACATATTTCCATTGTCTAGTATCTATAACTCAAGTCCCTACGGTACTTACTACAGGACTGGCTGACATGATGTGTTAAGTCCAGATATTATTATTATATCTTAATGATTTCATTATGCTATCTTTATATCTGTCAATAATCGTAACAGTAGACTAGTTGCTAATAACGCCTAAGGTAAGTTATAAAATATTGTTTTTAAAATACCAACTGGCTTTTAGACTATGTAGAAATATATAACATATATACTTCATCTTAAATTGTACGGCTTTTAAGATATATTGAGATATTCAAATTATTATCATTATTTTTAATTGTTTATTTCATGTTTATAATTTATTATTATGAGATTTTGAAGTTTATGTTCGAAGGTGAAAGCCCGGCCTTTGCTAGGCACGTAAACTTTATCACATTAAATTACTATTCATATTCAGTATAGAAAAAAATCGAACAAATTTTAAAAAATCGCAAACGAAAGTTATATATTAGATCTATACATATGAAATTGGCGTTTCTCGCACTGGCCACTTTAATCACGAATTTATTCCCTTTGGTATGGAAATTAAAATTTGCTGCTATATACTCATGTGTTTATGTTTGTGCTTCGATGAAACTCTTTCATTTGCTCTTTTCTTCTGTTTTCTTCTGTTTGCGTCACTCATTTTACAAAATGGAAAATATCGCATTATTTACGAGTACAATTCCATCGTGGCACTAGTGCTGAGGAAACGACTCAAAGGGTGAATGATGTGTATGGCGGTTGTGTTGCAAAAGAAAACACAGTTCGTTCTTGGTTCCAGCGTTTTCGTTCCGGAAATTTCGACCTGCAGTACAAGCCCCGTGGACGGCCTGAGACCCAAGTTGATAATGAAGAGTAAAAGGCTAATGTGGAGGCTGATCCATCGCAAGCAACGTCCAACTGTACTGCACGCTACGATGTTAGTGATAAAACTGTTTTAATTCACTTGAAGCAAATTGGGAAGATTTAAAAGCCTGAAAGGTGGGTACCTCAAGAATTGACTGAAGCAAACCGGCAAACGCACGTCGATTGCTGTGTTATATTACTAAACCCGCACAATAATAAAGATACATTAAACCTGTGATGAATAATGTATTCTATACGATAATTAGAAGCGCTCAGCGCAATGGTTGGATCCTTACCAGCCAGCCAAATCCTGCCCCAATCGAAAATTAACCCCATAAAAATTACTTGTAAGCATTTGGTGGACTAATGCCGGTATTGTTTATTACAGTTTTCTCAAATCTAGCCAGACTATTATGGCTGATGTCTACTGTCAGCAATTGTAAACCATGATGGAGAAGCTAGCGGCTAAACAACCTAGGCTGGTCGAACGTGCCACCCCACTGCTGCTTCACGACAACGCCAGACTACACACTGCGCGGCAGACGGCTACCAAATTAGAAGAGCTTCAATTGTAAAGTCTAATACATCCTTAATACTCCCCGGAACTTGCTCCAACAGATACCATTTTTTTTCCGAAATTTGGAAAACTTCTTGCAACTCTCTTGGGGAAACATTCAACTCCGATGAGTCAGTCCAAATCACCTTCAAGGATTTTGTTAATTCCCGTCCGACTGGTTTTTTTAGTATGGGGATCAATGAACTACCTATGAGATGGCAAAAGTGCATAGAAAATAATGGTTCATGCCTTGATTAATTAAATATAATATATTAAAAAATATTCGACTTTTGGTTCCTCCCATACAAAACGCCAATTTCATATTTTCGGACCATATATTCAGTATTATATGTGGAATGTCTTGATAGTGTAATACAATTAGATGTACACCTATTGACCACACGGTCGGATGTCAGTCAAACAAGAAATGTCAGCCACAGACAAAGCACGGTCGAAATTCTTAGAAATTTTAGAAATTGTAATGTTAAGTGTAAATTTTGGAATAATATAAATTTTGGAATATTAAGTGACGCCACAGTCGTAAACGGAGATATCTTTAAAATGTACAGAAAAATAAATAGGAAATTTATTTGTCTCGTATAAATAAATGATATACATCCACTACAAAAACATAAAACACAATTTAATTTCATGGATAATTTAATTAGTTTGAATGGGAATACGAGATAGCAAAAGTAATACAATGTTAGAAACCGAACCATAAAATGGCGCATAGAATCAAACTTCTCTTCATAACTGTAAGCGATTAAAACTTTGACTTTAATGTAAGGGAACATCATACGGAATGCGGTAGTGAATAAGCGAATTAACTAAACTTGGAGGTTAACTTACTGAAAATTAAAAGGCGGTTTCTTCTATTTTATTTATCATTGCTTTTAGCTACTGTAGTATGTAGATTTTGACATAAGCTCCATACAATTTATTTCAAAGTCATCTCTCCAGCATACAAAAGCATCAATAGATGGAACTTAGAAGACGGCCGTGGCGCTACGCCCACACAGTCAGTCTAGCCGAGGTGCATTACAGCCGAATTGGGTCGACAGATGTTGTCTAAGAGTTTAATTTTAACATTTGGTACATTAATATCATCAAAAACTTACATTTGAACATTCATATTATCAAAAACTAACATTCGGTAAATTGATATGATCAAAAAATTATATTTGTTACATTCATATTATCAAAAACTGACATTTGTACATTCATAGTATCAAAAACTTTCATTTAGTACATTAATATTACCAAAAACTTACATTTGGAATTTTCGTATGATCAAAAGCTTACATTCGGTACATTGATATGATGAAGAGTTTACATTCGGTACAATCATATAATCAAGAACTTACATTTGGTACATTCGTATGACGAAGTATTTACATTCGGTACATTCATATGATCAAAAACTTACATTGGGTACATTCATATGATCAAGTACTTACATTCTGTGCATTACAATTCGGTCAGCATATTGGGATACAATTACTTCTCTCTTTTCGTATAATACCAGAGGGAGTGATTTCCAATGGGCCAACGCACCTGCATAACTCTGGGTGTTAGTAGATCATACTTAAAAACTCGTAAATATTAGCGCCAATAACCTGCCGACCATAACCACCCATTTAGTAGATCTTTCTTAAACATAAAATTTCCGTGTTGTAATGTTAGTTACCCTGCTCTACTCCGACATATACCAAATTTTATATGTATATTCAGTAGGCCTGAGAATCTATAATATTATCTTTCATACTCCTAAGTCATGAGGCTTTCTCACCCAAAACGTCATCATAAGAAACAGAAAAAAAAAGACCAGAGATTACTAAACTACCTGACTGCGCTAAAAAAATAAAACTAAACTTATTTCGTAGGTTACCTTGAGTACCCCTACATAATTTAAATCAAATTCCATAATTGAAAAACATGTTTAATTTAGACTTTACAGAATAATATGATAATTGTATTTGCATATTGTATTCGCAATTAGTATGGAAGTAACTAAAAAGAATTGTCTATGCTTTATGTAACATGAGGTTCAGTGATGGCAATTCGATAGGATGTGAATAAAAGCTAATGGGACACGTTACAACACACCAATATGTACGAAAAAATATTATTATATTATTCGAAAACCATACAATAGACCCAGGCCGGAAAAAGTACGAAAAAATTTTGTGAGACGGCTCCGACATGCGACTAGACACGAATGAACAACATTCTGAAGTAAATGTTGCGCAACGGAAATAACAGACGCAAGCCTAGTACTACCACAGATTCCATAAGTTTTCGCAAATGTTACACGTATAATAAACTCCCCTAAAGAATTTCATCATTTAGACTATAGTATAATATAATTTCATTTGGAATATAATATAACTTTATTTTCAATAGAATTTATTTGGAATAGAATATAACTTAATTTATGGTAATTTATTTAAAGTAACTATACTATGCTCATTGGTTTTATTGCAATACTACTACTATTTAACACCAGCTATTAATGCCCATTTACTAGTGAGTACATCATTGTCCCGTAGTGAAGGTTAAAAAAATATTATAACTTATCAGTTAAAAAAACACTTAAAACGTTTACTTTCCTATCCAATCGTCTCATTAAGTTACACGAAATATGACAGCTTGGCCGTAATTTCTGCAGATGAATAGGTAGGTCCCAGGCCAGATTTGGTCCCCACCATGGTTCAACCCTCGTAGTGACACCTCACCAAAGGCGGCACTGATGGCACACGCGGTAGTTTCTGTGATTATTCGGCACTGTGATGTGCCGCGAGTCCCACACACCGCTGGACCCCACCCAGGGCCAGTGAATGCGCGTAGAATTTCCCCGCGTAAACAAAAAAAGGCCTGATTTGGTAGCAATAGAGTATATTATTATATCATTAAAAAAAACTGATGCTGATACATCTGATGTTTCAACCCTCTAACAATATCTGATCTAGAATATTATTCACAAAGAGAATAAGATTGGAATACGTAAAACAATAGTAGTGTTAATTAATGTCTCCCGCCTAGCGCCAGACAATAAGAGGCTTATATTCTCCGACTTATTGATTGCATTGTATCATTTAGTGAGAGGTACTAACCACGTTGCATCCCAGCCGAATTAGGCCGCCACCCCTTGTCCACGTAAGAGTCCAAAGTAACAGCTATGCTATTGCGTATCGTGCGGTTTGGGTTTTCCGATGGCCCATTAGAGGGGAATTTTTCCCAATCCATATTTTTACCCGGTTACAACGACGATGTTTTTCGAGTATCTTTACATAGCCATATTCATTTATTTCTTAGTCTCTGTATTGTATGGGAACTTAAAAAGTGGTTGCCTTGTGAATCCTGGCGATGCCAATTAAACCTAGGGGGGATCTTTACACCCTTCTTATAAAAAGAGGGGTTCTAAAGAACAGGAGGCGGAATCGCTCTTGGTACCCGTCTTAGAAGAAGGGGGACGCATGGGGCAAAGGGCGAGGATGGAAACCTCACCCCATTACACTGTCCAAAGATGGTAGGGTTGTCCTGTAGTGCGGAGCAACCCCATCTGTGGAGGTAAAGTTGGTCCCTTAGGGGGCTGACTGGCCGTCGAGGTGCCCTGATGATTTGTTGTTCCGGGGCACCTCACCAAGGGTGGCACTGATGGCACTCGCTGTGGTTGGTGGTTTCTTCAATTCAAGGGGCACAAATAGTAGAAGAGAATAAACATTTATTTATTTAGTAATTCACAATCATTAGATTGTTATACACTAAAAGCAGTTGTCTAATTACAACATATCAAATCTGAGACAAAAAAAAAACGAAAAACATTAATGAAAAAAATACAAGCATATACGAACAAAACAAAAAAAAAAAGTATGAATGTAAAACATAGTCTATACCATTATACCAAGTTGGCATTCGTAATACTGGTGTTACCAATATTTCTCTATTCCATTTCAGTGTGTACTGCAAAGCGACGCCGTCAGCTTTCGCCGCCAACTGGAGCACGTAGCTGTATGAATTGTTTATCATATTTTACAAGCTTTAACCCGTCGTTATAATTCTCTACAATATAGCAATAATATTTTAATCACATAATATACTGAACTTATTACCTTCCACTCAGTACGGAAGAAAATGAAGGACAATGATTTTATTGATCACAATCAACACAATAATATGGAATAATTATGGGATGGAAAATGATACTCTCTTTAAGCGCCACGTATTCTATGACGTGTCGGTTTCTGGATAGTTCATGGGTTAGTGATTTCGTGAAAAGGGAAGGAAAAGTGTACGGGAAACTTGAGAAATCCTTGCTATTGAATTTCAACATAGAATTAACGCACTATTTGTTAAGAATATACAATTATTCGAACTAATGTTCATTGAGCGATGAAAATTTTATCTTAATTTAAAAAAAAAACTTTCGACTACGAATCCAGTTTGAGGATAAAAGAAATACCGTTTTATTTTGTGATAAAACCCTTTTGAATATTTAAAAACTGAGCTTCGTACTGTTAAATATGCTTGACAGTGTCAAAAATTAAATTAACAAACTAATATGCTTAATTGTGATTTTTGGCTGCACGTGTAATACGTCTTCGTTTATTATTAGGAAAATGAATCCGATCTTACACGTTATATGTGGTGACAACGGTTAGGCTCCCTCGTTTTGATCTAGCATTATATATTTTTCAGCAAGCACAGGCTGAAAGCGATGGGATCATCTTAGCAAATGTAAGTAACATTGGTAAGTACAGGATTGTACTCAGCCACAAAGTGTTAAGTCTGTCACTGTTGTAAAGTGTGTTTAAAATGTTTTATTCAATATTATAAAATATAATTGTATTATTTATTAATTATTATTATTATTTATTTATGATCATTTTATATTTTAAAATATTACTTATAAAAATAGTATACAATTTTATAACGATAAATTATTTCAACGCATTTCTCGTGGATTTTTTAGGTTTTTAACAAGCCCATGTTTTAGGAACCTTCACAGCGACCACAGTCAGCGGCTGGCGGTGCCACCTGATATATGATTTTATTTTCCAGAGGCGGTCATTTTATGAGTACGATCCCAGACAAGTGTCCAAAATAATTGGTGTACCAGGGCAAATAAGCCACCTACCGAAGGCGGAGGACATACTCCCGGGTCACACCCTCAACAGACCATCGATAGGCATGCTGAAGTCGGCTATGAAGTTCCCCCACAGGGATCTGGAAGACGGCTCTGGAGTCTACGGGCATTATCAAAATCTGGGAGAGACGTAAAGAATTTATCAAACTCTAAATAAGAATGTACTACATTTTAGGAAGAGGTAGTGCCATGCTGCATAGGTGTCAAGACACTACATCCTCCTATGAAACTCTCGCACACATAATAAAGTGACAATTCAGTGTTGCGTTTCGTGAGGTTTTTGAGTAACCGGTGGCCAATTAACATGAAAAACATCATACTCCACTGCTTTAATGCACCCAGAGTTGCTTTAACGAGACGAATCTAATAACTCCTCGGAATAAGTTAAAATCCGTCAAGGCGAACTTACATACATTTAATAATATGTCTAGATACATAAATCTCTATTCAAATAATATAAATCTGAAGAGTTTGTTTGCTTGTATGAACTCGCTAATCTCAGAAATTATTTAAAAAATATTTTTGTGTTACATAGTCCATTTATCGAGGAAGGTTATAGGCTATATACCATGGGATCATGCTAGTAACATTCTTATTCCACTTTGACACAGTTGGGTAATCAGTGGATTGTTGCATTCCGACCAAATGGTTCCGGTTTTGTTAGGCACATAGAGATAATTAAGCAAAGCTAAGCTTTTTGTGTACTTAACATAAGTTTGTAGCCCGTTTCGTGGTTCTGTATATTTGGATTGCATTAGCTTAAGAGTATGAGTGGTTCAAGGCTCACAAACTTATATCTATTTCATATATATATATATCACGTACTGACAGATGGAAAGTAAATTGATCTTATGAGGGTTTCTTTTTTATTTTTTTATTTACGGAACCTAAAAATTTTAGTTTTTTTTTTTTTTTATATTGTAGCTACGGACCAAACGAGCGAATTTTACATTCTGGATTCCGAAGATCTCCGTCTGATTACATCATGGTAAGTCAGCTTGTATTTCTTTGTAACCATCTGATTATATGTTATAATAACTTAGCAAAATGCTTTTAGAATTCCTTAGTAAGTATGTGAATAATAAATACGAAATCACAAATGCGAAACTTTGCTTGTGTGATTGTCATTCTTTTTTTTAAATTAAAATCTGTTTAACAGATTTCAGACAGAAATTTGTCAAAGATGTTACAATCTTTAATAAATAAAAACTACTTGTTATCCTGAAAAATGAATAAATACATTTGATGCAGATAAAACCACAGGGACTCTCCGGCTAAATGAAAATAAAACAAGATTAAAAAAACACCCTACATTTTAATGATGTTCACTTAAATTAAATTTAAAACGTATGAAGACTATCGTAAGAGAACTAACCTCGATGTAGGTTACGTGTCCTATCTGTCCCTCGAGTTGAGCACAGGCAAGCGCCTGCTAGCGGAGACACGGAAGTATACTAACGTGGTGCCGTGTCTCCGCCAGTAGGCGTATGTTGTGAAGCACCATTTGGAAGTTTGATCTTAGCCACCGGATTCAGTTTCCATTTCGTCATCATAAAAATAATTAGGTTCCAAGGCAGAAATCCTATGACTTGTTTGTAGACGTAATCTTCCATTCATTTAGTCTAATGTCTTGCAAGTATACTTGGGACATTTTTGCACAATACATTTGAAAACAAGCTATTTACTAAATGCTTTCGAAATTAAAATGGTACTAACCGTCCCCCTCCCCCCGGTGTCTATCACATAGAATCCAATCCAAGTAAATCAGTATTTGACTTATAAAAGTATTTTCGGTATTATTCTACATTTTAATCTATATCTGCGTCAAAATTTATCCAAATCGAAAGAACAAGAAACATTAATACAAACTTAAAATGTGAACACTTTTTTAACGTTAGTTGCACAATACGGAAATTTACATACATTGCAAGACATACGAGTACATTATAGCAATCCAACTATTGCAGCGCATATTAAACAAAATTTCGCTTCCAATTTATTCCGTGCGCGAAACTTACACAAAACTTGCATTTGGCACACGTTAGCGCTACAAAGAAACCGCTACACAAACTTTATCGTGAATAAACTCCGTAGATATTGTACAGGATGTGTTTAAAACTTTACTTCCTTTCATCAGCAGCATTACATTACGTGTCTGAATCTTTTTTTTTTATATTAGTTGGACAATGGGCTTAAAAGACTCAGGTTTGATAGGTTCTGATTATAGCCATGATTAATGAATTTGAGAAAACGCGACTGTGAATTAACATAGTAGAAGTAGAACTTTAGATTATCTTTTAGAATGAGTTTTTATAATTCAGAATTGCTGGCTGTTACAAATAAATCGGAGTGGATGTGGGCGAGCTAGGGTCAGAGCAGAGTCAGGGCTATCTGAACGAGCGTGAGGTTTCTAATCACCACATTCTGACTATGGCCCCAAAGGGAAGATGCAAGTTTGTCAGTTTCGTTAGTGCAAGTGTAGAGTGTGTAATATTGATGTATCTGATTCATCCTTTAAAATGAGGACTAGGGACTAGACTTTCCCTGAGGGTCTTCCTTTGTCCTCTGGCGTTGTATATACATTCTGCAATGATAGTTCGCTGTCTTGCCTATAATCGAGTGTGATGTTACAACAACTTGGGAAATGTAATTTATGAGCTAGCTAATCCCCGCATGGTCGCCCGTGTGAACGTTGTGTGAAACCTAACTGCTATAATAATTATAGGAAATTCATTGCTTATTATATGTTACTTCCTGATAATGTATCTTTCATTGTTGGAAATAAGGTCATAACCGGGCCTCTTGTAATCTATTTGTATTTTTGAGGGTGGATCTAATCGTAAAAGGTTACAGTAATAACTAGAATTTATAGTTTAACCTTTCGGTAAATAATCTACAAAAATAATGCCCTTCGCATCCCAAAAAACAGAAGCCATGACTTTGTTAATTGACAAAACGACCTTAGCCTTTTTCGGTGTAGGAGAGTCTGATCTTTTCCACTTTCCAAATTCAAATGTAGTATTTTTTATTGTTAATTGTAACAGTATTTATGGCCAGATTAAATATGCCGTGTTATTAATTAAATATGACTGGCTGCAAATGCGAATGCTAATGGGTGTCCATAGTCACTATGAGAATAAGTGGCTATGAGAGCTCGTTTCTCCTCCAATGTTGTAATAATAATAAAATAATCTTTACTTGCAAGAATATGACCTACATGGTCATTTGAATTTGATAGTTTCGCACATTCTACTTGATTAGTCTGTGTTAATATAATGTTGGAATTTATTAAATAATAGTTCTTTTTTAATTACATATCAATAAAGAAAAAGGTAATTGCATTTATAAAAATCATTATTAAATTAGTAAAATAAATAAATAGTTCGTATTATAACAACTCATAATTACATTATTCATAACAAAAATTCTTTATAAATAACAATATAATTAATGTTTACTGATTACTATCGAGAAAGTATTCATTTATTGGATAGTACATTTTGTTTAGCAACCAGCTATACAATGCTTTTTGTAATTGTTGTTGTAATTTAGTTTTTTTATGTACGCAGGGAGTTTATTGCTGGTGTATATCGACATACAGTAGTCATTTTTGCTATATATTTTTACTCGTTGGTGAGGTAACAGTAATTTATAGCTGTCTCTGCAACCTACGTAAGCAAAAACTTTGTATCCTTTTTTAAGATAATCACGCGGTCGGAGGAGTGTGAAATTTGGCACACTTATAGTTTACGTGTACAAAAAGTGCTGAACGCTAATAATTTTATATTAATAATAATAATTTTCAGCCCTTGTACTTAGTTTGTTAGTTGCGCCTTTTACTATTTTCAAAAAAAAATCGAAAGTATATCATTTAGGATATGATATATAATTTAGGATAAGAATATTTTGTTTCATGTTAACTGAGAATATTTTCAAAAGTTATAGATATCAATGAGAAATAATAATTTCAATTTATTTAACATTTTAGTTGCTGCCCAGTGAAAACAACAAACAAACCCGGTGAGGCATAAAAATACGTAATATTAGTAGGTCATTCCAATTATATTTCATTTTAGTATTAGGGGAATCGGAGTATTTTGACTACTATGGACATCCGCATTACTGTCATGCAGATGCGTTGTCCTCTATTTGTCCTCCCCAACCATAGGCCGCAGGCTACACATCAACCGCTTGAAGCGCGACAGCTGTCACTTTACGGCGGTGCTATGTGAGCGAGAGGTACCGATCGTGCCGGCCCAATTCCACTACCATGCAGCACGGCACTGCCTCTTACTAAATTATAATAGAATGTCGTTTACAATTCACCCGCAATACAGTAATAGTTAATAAACGCTAACCCCTTGTTAAATAACTCAATCACTTGCCAAGCGTAGTAAATATAAGAATTATAGAGGTAGTATAAAATAGTATAATACACAAAAATAGTATAATATATAAAAATAGTATAATACATAAAAATAGTATAATAGAGGTAATATAAAATAGTATAAGAATTGCAGAGGTAGTGCTGATTTGCACCCTTGTTCCTTCCAAATCGGACCAAAGTCTTATTGGGATTTTTCAATTTCTAACAACAGTCCGAAGCCAGGAATTTGACGGTATTACACCCCAGTGCCTAGGGGATTACGCTAAACCGTCGGTTCTGCGCCTGATTTCTCTCCGGTCGTGACGGATTGCCGTCTCATCAGAATAGGAGAGTGCACTGGAACTAGCACACATACTTGTGCACTTTAATAATATGTCCCGTACAGTTGGCTAATCTCTATAGAGAAGGACTTACGACTATTCTTATTCAAAAAGTAGAAAAGCAAATTAAAATGAATTGACAAATTCAGCACTCAAATTAGTAAACCACTACAAGGGAATAAATGTTTTCCACATTTGCTGGCAGTCGGGTGGGAGGCAATCCAAACAAAAGTTTGGAAAATTTCAAGTAACACTTAAATTTATGCGCGACTGGCTTTTTGCATCGTGTAAAAACATAATTGCAGTAGCTTATTGTAAGCTAGAACAATTATATATACATTCCTATTTTATTTATAGATTTCTATACTATTATTATAAAGAGAAAACATTTGAGTGTTTGTTTGCATTGAATAGGCTCTGATACTACTGGACCGATTTGAAAAGTTATTTGGGCAAATATAATCCTGAATTAGCTGTGATACACATGGGCTGGATAACATTTTCTAGAACATTAAGAGATCAGTATTAAAATTTCGATAGTGACGTTGGTTCAATGATGGTGTGAAAAATATCAAAGCAAATCCTTATCTGGCTGTACATCTGTATAACGTGTATCGTTAGGGCACCGAAATTAAAATTTATGATCTTTGCATTTTTGTCAATAAATTAATTTGTGCCATATTTTGTAAAATCGAAGCTGGCACAGGCTGCTGGTTTTAAATAACAGTGTGCGTACGCTTGACTTGGCGACCATTCAATAGTCCAAGACTTAGTCCGGCGCTGGGGAGCGTTATCCACAACCCCGTAGACTCGAGCTGAGCCGCAGACAAGGCACCTAAAGCACCGTAAGAGTTCCTCCTTGGTGAAGTTCTAATTGGTAGGAATCCGATATAACCGGTGCTGTGTCCTCATCTACGTGTTTGTTTTGTCAAAAAAAAACTGAAGCCTACATAATATAATAAGTAGAATTGTACAAAATGCTAACACGATTATGTCATGTTGTAAACGACATAATTGCTACAAACGAACAGCCAATGTAATTTTTGATGGGCGACTACAGACGGCATCAGACATTCACATATCCATAAGATATTCAGTAGCATAGCCGTATCATTCTTCACGCTTGGGTCATCTTACCTCTCACATGTTACATATGACATGTGACAGACAGATATATTGTACTGCACCAATGCAATTATTTCTTACAACACATAGAAGACGAGCGAAATAATTAGATAAAATATTTCAGTTTCCAATTGCTGCCTCTAGTTTCGGATTTGGTGAGATTTACTTTTTTACACAATGACTCTTATTGTTCGGTGTCATGTCACGACATGTGCAGCTCAATCAATAATAAACTACTTTTACGGATTTTATGGCGGTCTATAATATAACAATCATGTTTTTGGTGCTCTACAGCAAGCATACTCACGGATGGGACTAAGTTCACTGATGCCCTAGTATTATGAGTTACTGAAAGTACCCAGAGAACTACACATATTTACACACAAGACAACTGCCCACCCGTGATGATGATTGGTGTAAATCATATGAAACGTCGGACTTGTTAAATAAATAAATGTACTGCAATAAAATCCCTTTTGGGATAAGTTTTAGCGTCTGTTAGTGTAAAACTTAAGACCAACAAACCAAACAACCTGCGCAGCTTTGATTTTTTATAACAAGTAATCGAGAAAACGGAATGTTCTCGAGTCACCTGATACATAGACTATAATTATACAGGGCTGTACAGGTTTTTTGTTATGGAATAGGGAGGCAAGCGAGCAGTAGCCTTTTTACGACTACCGACGCCCATGAACATCCACTTTACTATTTCGATACGTTGCCCTCCTTCCCTCCCTCAAATGGGCCACCGGCTACTCGCAAACACGAAACACGACACTGAACTGACTGAATGTCACTTTACGGCGGTATTATGTAAGCGAGAGGTACCTCCCCTGTCGTGCCGGTCCAATTCCGTTGCATATGAGGATGTAGTGTCGGGCACTATGTACGGCACTACCTCCTCCTATGCAGCATGGCACTACCTCGTCATAAGGGATTTAATACAGGAGCGCTGGCCTCCTCCCTATGGGCCATGTGCAACACTATTTAACCCCTTCTATCAATTACACCAGAAAACATTGAGGCAATGGCTCGCAGGAGCTCGCGGACGTTAATGGGCGTTAGTAGTCACCAAGTAGCCCGACCTATGCCAAAAAATGGTACCGGATATGAAAAAGTTAGCTTATAAATAATACATATGAATAGTTGATCTGTTTGTTTATTTTACGTGCTAATCTCCGGACCAACAGATCGGATTTGAAAAAATAATGTCGTGTAAACGAGCTACGTATGTGGGGAAGGTTATATGCTACATATATGACACTACAGCCTAAAGTACCGAAGTTACGTGGGTAAAACCGCGGGCGTTGCTGGTGTTTAATAAAATATTATTCATCAATTCACTGTCTCATTTTAAGTCGGAACTTGTTTTTATCTACATAAGGTTAAGGTTGCCTGGAAGAAACTGCTGCACAGTAATAATTCCTTTGTGTACTTTCATATTGTTATATTGTTTTATATTGTTCAAATGTTGGGCACAATGAATAATATTTCATTCATTCATTCATATTAATCATCTTCACGTTTTTGTCCAGGAAAGGAAGATACGGGCGAAACGTAAAATACAAAAGATACAACGGGTGCTGAACATGGCGTTGAAAGGGTAAAGCTTAATTTCGCTTTTCTATCTACAAGCAGTATTTATATCGCAAATTAAGCAATTACGTTAAAATGTTTTTTTTTTCTTTCTTAAAGCATCGTGGAATTAGTTCATAACGAAGAGAATGGAGATGCTATTGTAAGTTTTTTTTTTTATTATGTTCTGTATCCTATCCGCCTTTCGGTGGCTAATTGGTCAATTAATCGGTGGCTAATTGGAGGGGATGAGGAGGAATGCTTTCCAAAGAGTTCTATGGCAACGCAGGAGTCGGGGGAGGAGGGACCTCTCGGTCCCTCTGGCTATGATAATAATTAGCCGTTACAAACACTCTTATATTGGGATACATCTCACCCATCCGCGGGAGAGAGAGGAGTCGGTCCTTCGTTCGACCCCCAAACCTAGTCTCGTCGCCTGACGAGCATTCGTAGCCATCCGATGAAGCTGTATAGGGCTTTCTTCGCTTCCATAGCAAAAGTTCAGGTCCGAAAAAAAGCATTTGTATAAGAATAATGCGGATGTGTTTGCGCGTCGGTCAAAAGGCTCCGACTTCTCCATTGCCTTGCAACTCACTTACTCGTTATTATAAATTTTAAGTTCACGTAGATGAACATGTTGTATTGAATATGTTGATAGGCGCATGTATCCGTCCCATGTCAATTATTAGTAAAATAATAATTATATAGGTTGGCGACCGGCGGGCTCGGTTGATAACGTGGCGGTTAGTCCGCGCGTTACGCTGCAGGTCACGGGTCCGAACCACGCCCAGGTCATGGATGGTTCACACATATGTATTATATGTATTCCTATAATAAAAATCTTAAACATACAGGATATCTTAAATACATAAAAATATTTAATACACTTCCCTTGTCTAGCACCTGTAACACAAGTCCTTACGGTACTGAGCACAGGACTGGGCTAACGTGGTGTAATAATAATAATAATATGTGTGGACTTAAACACATATTATTATTATTATAGGATCTTTATTATTTTTAAAATAATAAAGATCCTATATCTATATGTATTTTATTTCCCACCAAGTTCTTATAGATAGTATTCGTAGTTTCATTTAGTCTGACCGGAAACGGATTCCCTGTTCTCATAACCCAACATTCGATGGCCGTTACATCCAATGAAAAGTTAAGATCACCATTTTCCGTCTCAAGTGTCCTCAAGCGGAACCGATACCGTCTATCTCAGCGTAGATTGTAAACAACTTTAGTTATTGATTTTTAAACCTGTGATAGTAACATTTTCGGTATAGTATAAAAATTAACGAAACCCCTTACAGAATAATAATGGGAATGGAGCCAAAAAATCTTATTATATTATGTAAGTAAAAACATAATTTTAGGGCACACCACACACGCGTGTAATAATATATAGTAATATCGACAGCCGCTACATACCTTTGATTTTAAATAACCGAACATCACGGTATGGTAGAAATTCACTAGGTATGTCTCTCTCGGTGGTATATTTTTTTATAGTATAGGGAGACAAATGAGAAATCGGAAACTTTCAACGACTAACGACGCCCGTGAACATAAATTCAAATCAAGGAATTATGCCGATGCGCTGTCCTCCTGTTCACCTCACACAATGGGCCATCGGCTACTCACAAACCGCACGAAATGCCACACCGTATCCCCCTGTGCAGCATGGCACTACCTCTTACTGATTATGTATAGTACAATCTAACACAATTTTAGTTACTTTTATGGTTACATTTTCACGACTACCTCCGCCCATGAACATCAGCGTAATCACTATGCCGATGCATCGCCCTCTTTTTTTACCTTCCCCAATGGGCCACCGGTTATTCGCCAACCGCTCGAAACGCAATACCGAAGATGATACTTTGCACCGGTACCATGTGAGAGCTACTTCCCCGGTCTTGCCGGCGCAATGCCAAATCTATATTAATGTCAGAACAAATTAACAAATTTGTTGCAACTATTATTTATAATTAATCAGTTCAAAGCTTAGAAAAGCTTCAGAAGTATCATCAGGAGTAAAATATCCGACAAGACGCACGGCCCGTACGTTCTAGAATGTACCAACCAACAATTGTTTTCAGTCATAATTTGGCATTGTTCTATTCATGATGAAAGATATAGTTTCGTGCATGTTTATCCGCATCGTATCCAGTAAGGAATAATTGCTAATTACATACAACCTCTGTTTATGAAATAATCTAATTTCACAAGATTTAAGTAAAATTTTATAATAATAATGTTTCTTTACAGGAATAATCTGAATGACTATCATCTAAGAAATGACGTGAGTGTATCTATATTGCGTACTTGTTAACTCTATAACTTACATTAAAAAAAACACGTTGATTTTTTTTTAAATTAAGAACGTTTCTAGCAAAATATTTATATTCGATTTGACAACTAAGATTGGCGGTTAAATAACTTAGCGGGTTCGTCGCGTATCTGCAATATTTACTTAGTAAAGAAATATTACTCGCAGCAAGTTCGTAATCAAAAAAATATGTTTCATACTAAATTACATCATATGCTTAAATGGTATTTGATAGTGTTATTATATACATTAAATTTGTCTTCGTGTATCACTTCGATTGGAGAGGGAAAAATAAATAACATTCCAGATATAATCTATATCTATGCCATATAATTACTATTTTATATTGTTAAGTCGTTGATCGGTTGTCATATTGCTATAGCTAGGCTGGGAACCAACAATAATATATCCTTGAATCAATCAAATCCAATTAAAATGTAAAAACTAGTGTCTAAACATAATAATTAGAAAATGTTATATAACATATAGTATATATATATATATATATATTTTTTTTTTTTTGGCCTTTGGAAAATGTAAATAATAAT
This sequence comes from Eumaeus atala, assembly GCA_017140195.1. Taxonomy (NCBI): domain Eukaryota; kingdom Metazoa; phylum Arthropoda; class Insecta; order Lepidoptera; family Lycaenidae; genus Eumaeus; species Eumaeus atala. Next base: position 281,082 of record JAFELO010000321.1, on the reverse strand, counting down.
ATTGTCAACTTATTGTAAAACTTAAAGTACATTTTACGTTTTTTTGGAAATTCCGTCTCATTCTACAAGTAAATCTTAAGAAACGCGGTAAAATCTTCTAAATAGTCATAATAATAAATAGCAAACATGTCGTATGTTTCTTTTATTATTAATAGCCACATAAGCCTAATAAGGTATATTTTTAAAATACTTACACACTTTTTTTAAAACTGGGCATTTTTATGTCACTGGGAAATAAGGAATCTTTGGCACACCAAAATCACCTTAAATTATTATCTTGTTACAGTAAATACACCTGGGAAACGCGTTACGTAGCAAAATTAAACGAAATATCGTGAATTTATTTACTACATTTAAATTATGACCGCCGGGAGGGACGCCATCTTGAAGAAATTCAAATACAGACCGTCTTTAATGTTGAAATGATATCATAATTTTCAAAGTAAAGAATAATTATTATAATGTTGAGGCTTTTTCTTACTTATGTGCCCTTTTTAATTTTAATATCAGCTAGAAGTATTTTTAATATTTAATTAGATACGTACTTCAAAACCAAGAATGTGTAACCGGGATGTCTGTTTATCAGGATTCTCTGATTATCAAAAAAACCGAAATCATCATGGAAAATTGTTGTAATATTACCTATCTAGTGTGTTATCGCGCTCACATAATGCAGTCAATATTAAAATTCGCGCTTAAATTAATGGAGCCATTGAATATACAGAACACTATAAAGTTATTTAAAGAGACACACGGCTAAACAGTAGCAGGATTTTCTCCAGAGCATTCGGCCCTAGATGTGCTTTCGAGGGAATTTAATGAAAACATGAAGCCATCAAAGAATCTTACATTGACTGATAAAGGCGATCATTGCCTTTTCACAAGAACACTTCGTAAAGCTGAAATATAAATTTTGTAATATATTTATTTTTTAAATTCATGAATTTAGGCCGCTGAGCGATCACCAGTACTGATAATTATACGAAGTCTTACAATTAATTTATAATATAAAAAATATATATAAAAAATTAATTGATTTACAAAAGGGACAAAATTTGAGCCTCGTAAACATAATGCGTTGTCTACCATGTCAACATATTGAATTTATAACTCAACAAGGTCCGTCGGGACAGCTAGTTGCTAGTTGTCTATATAAGCTTCAATAAATAAATAAATTTATATACTTTTTCCACCAATAATTCAATTTTCACTTTACATTTTAATTTTAATAAGATTGAAATTGATTCGGCGGTTCGAAGTTTGGTGCGAAAGAACAGGATTCGAAACTTTCACTTGACAAGATATTTTATCTTTCAGCTTTACGGAGATTTATTGTAGAAAATGCACTGCAAAATGGGCATGTTAATGGTAGACAGTAGTATCACCTTTATCTGTAGGAGAAATTAAAAACAGGAAGAGATAGTGCCATGCTGCATCGGAGGAGGTAGTGCCATGCTGCCTGCATAGGAGACGATGGCGTATGACACTACATCTTCCTGCGCATCGGAATTTTGTCGGTACGACCTCTGTCTCACTTGATACCGGCGTGTTACAATTTATTTTTATAAGATTCTATAAATTCTGCAAAAGGAGTTCACATTGGGGCTATAGGAGGCTTTTATATTTGACAGTTTACAACAATGGTTAGTAATACAGTTTTTGATATTGGTTAGTAAAAAGGTATATGAAGTTTTATCGGGGTAATTGTCCGTCACTCCCAGCTGCAACTTGGATGGTCCTTTATAAATATATATAATTATTGTTCCATAACCACCGAGTCTCACGGATTGTCCTTCATTCCTTATATTCAATATTTGAAGAATATAGTGCTATTAGATCTTTCTCAATTTAATAAACAAAAAGGAGCAGAGCTTCTTTTTATATGTTATCATTTATTGTTCTTAGCATATCTTGTCAAGAATATATAGGTAGGAATATAAAAATACTATTTGATTATGATTTGGCGATGGCAGATATCGTCAGCCATCCCAAATATATCCATCCTCGCCATCGCAAAAAATGAAAGAAAGTGATATTTCTTCAACACAGAGAACATCAAGAAAGATGACAGATATATTTAAGTTTCAAAACATAATTGCTATAGGCGTAAAGTAACAGCTGACGCGTTTCGTGCGGTTTGTGAGTAACCGGTGACAACGCATCTGCGCAACGTCGTAGCCTCATAGCTCCAGTGATGCGCTAATTTTCCACAACATGATTTTGTGATTAGTCTGCAAAAAGGAATACAATAGTAAGTAGTGACAAAGGCAATACATTCTCTCCTTAGTTTCCGACGATAGTAGGAGCAAAAAGAGTCAATATAATAATGTCGACTTAAATGAACCTACAAATGTTGTAATCTAGCGACACCCGCGTAATTCCGATCCTATTAGTCGTAGCGTCATGGTATACAGCCTTTATCGATAAATGGACTATTCAACATAAAAATATTTTTTTTCAATTCGGGACAGAAGTTACTGAGATTAGCGTGTTAAAATAAACAAACTCTTCTGTGCTACATTATTAATGTACATGCGAAAACTTGTAAGTATGTTTGTTATTCTTTTACGCAAGAACTTGTAAATGGATTTGAATAAAATTTTGCACGGATATGGTTTACAATCTGGTATAATACAAAAATGGTGTTACACTGAAGAACAGCGATTCTTCGAGGTAAATTTTAGTACGGTAAAACATTGGTGAAGACGATATCCGTGCAGTAGCCGGTCCGGGATGGATGCGAGTAGCAGGAGATCGGTCGTCTTGGCGTTCATTGAGAGAGGCCTATATCCAGCAGTGGACATCGGGGTGATAATGAATGAATGAAAAAAAAATGAAAACATTGGTGCACATTTAGTAGAACGAATGCGAAAGTTTGTATGTGTGTCGTAGGCGTGATGTACAAATCGCCGTATACAGTACGGCATGCCATTTTCAAGAAGAGGGTCATTTTGTTTTGTGCCCGCCACAAAACAAAATGCCCCTCTTACAATTAGCCGGATTGTCATTGCAAGACGTTTTTCAATATGGCTGTTGATGTTTAGTATCATTGAATCTTTCGAATTTAGGTAGTGATAGCGATCGACATAAGTATGAAATTAGGCCAAGAGCTCGGAGTGCAAATAAAACAATAACCTAACCGTGGTGCAGGCTTGACTGCGACATATATATTTGATATTCATTACCACAAAGCTACTCAATGGATGAGAATGAATTTTATCGCGGATATGGATTATTGTTATTTAATGAAAACTATTTTCATTAATACATTTCACACATTACGTACGTATGAAGAAAATTGTAAATATATTTTCTCCAAATGTACAATAATAATGAAACTAAGAAACGAAACAGTTATACTGTGGAGGTCGTAAAGGCAATTTAGATAAGGAAAATCGGCTGCTTAATTCTCAAGTCCCCACCAGTCCGGTCGCCGATATCATCATTTAATAAGAAATCGAATGATTTTATCATTTATTTCTTTGTCAAGAAAATCGCACTCCCTCCTGACTTCGCAAGGATATTTCACAAAATATGGCAAAAACTCACAGATTTGATTTCGTCGTCATAAATATTACACGTCGCTATGACATCAAATTTAATTTATGATAAAACAACGTCTGTCGGGACAGCTAGTTGTAAATAATTTCTGCAGATATATAAGAATTTACTTATCTTTTCACGCCTCTACACTGGTTACATTGTCGAAGTTTTCATAGCGATTAAAACGTTTTAGAAAATATTATACAATGTTTTCATCATTGATAATGTAGTGGTAAAATAATTTTTCAAATCGGTCCAGTGGTAACGAGCCCTATGCAATGCAAATAAACAAACTAACAAACAAATTATTCCTCTTTATAATATTAGTATTGATAATAATTGAGGTCTAAAGGTTTCCCACCATGGTTCAAACTTGTCGTGGCAGAGAGGCTCAGTAGCCTACGGTGAAATCAGGTGAAGCCAATTTGAACCGAGGTGGCTGCATTTTTTACCAGTGTTATAAGAAGATATGAGGCGCGTTTCGCGTACGCACAGACAGGAGGTTCCCATCCTAGCCCCTCACCCGGTGGTTTAGGGGCGAGAATGGGAACCTCACCCCATTGCATTGTCCCAAAGTTGGTGGGGTTGTCATGTAGCGAGGTGCTGTTTGGAAGTGTTGTCCGTCCCATAGAATACTGACTGGCCGTACCTCGTAACGTAACGTGATCATTTATAATTCGGCTCAGCTCCTCCCAGGATCAGTGAAGGCACATAAATGCGTTTCTCCTCATCAACAAAAACAAATAAAAGAGTTGAGAGGTGTCAAGTGACACCCGGATGGAACGAATTTGGTGTAGTTAGATAAGGAGAGATTTTATACAGACAATAAAATCTCAACTTACCTAACTCCATCAGCAATATCCCGAACTTGTGCAAAAATACTGTCGTGATCCACGGTTGCTATTATTTTATAGTTTATTATGTATAGAAAACCTGTATATGCTTAAAAAAAACAAAAATAACCGTCGAGACGGAACGAAAATAATTGGCTTATTTCAGAGAGAGAGAGAGATAGATAGATAGATAAATTGATAGAGAGAGAGAGAGAGAAATTTGCGCTTCCTATACTATAGATATAGCAAAAAAGTGACGTGAGTACTTTTCGCCAGATTTTTTCCGTCTAGCCTCCTAGATAAGGAAATTCCTTCTAAAATTGATCGTAGTGGGTAAAAATCTCACATAACCTAGTTGCCGTTCCCCCTAAAATGTCTCCGGATATGTATGGATTATATTAGAGTTTTTATGTAAATTATATTAGAGTAACCTAAATTATTTTTTTCAGACGTTGCCGTCAGTCCTGTATAATCGATTAAAAGGAACGAAGCGCTCAAATACAGAAACAAAGAGATACAAAGTACATTTAAAAAGAACCTCCGATGACAGTAGAGAAACTGAAGAAAATTTCAACTATGAGAGTTCTGCAGAAACAAAGACTGAAAATAATAGCATGAGCAGATTAGCCGCGTTCTGGGCGACCAAGGTTGATGTTTGATTTGCTTTACAATTTAACACATTACAGACATTTTGTAGCATGTTTTGTGGTATCACTAGCTGACCCGACAGACGTCCTGTCATAAGAATTTGCTGTCCCGGGAAATTGTAAGGTTATGTGGTCTGACTGCTGTCAACAGTCAAACCACGTAGCTTACACTGCAGTATTGAGATTGTCCAACACAACTTCACTCAATCATTTTATGTACAATATTTAAAACATACTTCTATAGTCTATTTTTTTTTTTTCACTTTAGAACACTTTTAAAAAATTGGGCCAGATTGTACACTGAAACATTCCTCGGTAACCGCCCTCTCGAGAACCTCATGGAAATCCTTTCAGAAGATTTTGAGAAAATCGAGCACATGCACACAGACTTAAACGATCCCAATTTAAGGGTTATTATCAATAAAATATAACAAAAAATTTTTACAATACTGGCTGACCCGGAAAACATTGTTTTGTCATATTAATTATTTCTATGTAATTTCTAGTGTGTAAGGGCGAACAATCCTTATCACTTAAGGATATGAAAAATAGACAGTAGCAGATTCCCAGACCTACTGAATATGCATATAAAATTTGGTAAAAATCGCTAAAACTTTTTCAGAGTAGTTTCGTTTGTGAGACGAGAATTGTATATATAAGATTTATTTTAGGTATAGAATTTTTACAAATGTTTAACCGTTGCAATAAAACTACTTTAATTTTCCATTGCGCTTTATTTGGTTATTTCATAACCCTACAGGACAGATGGTGTACTTCTTCCCTAACTAATTTCACTATCCACGGGTGAAAACCGCATGTAAATTTGTTCACTAGATTTTGAGGAAATGATTGTACCGACGGCAATCGTGTCGTGTTGTTTATATATATATGATACTTTTGTTTTCTTTTTTAGGATTTATATGATCACGTGAAACTGCCACAGAACGCAGTTGATATCAACAAATTCATACCCGCGTGGAAATCGAAAGGAAATTCCGATCGACAATGGTGGTTTTATAATGAGGTAATTTTATAGATCGAGGCGTGAAGGGAGGCCAGGACCGTTCACTGGGTGTATTTTATGCTTTATACTTTAAGGGGACAAACGAATAATCGGAGACTTTTGATCGCCACCGACACCCAAGGGCATCATTAAGCACATAATTTTGTACAAATGTGTTGCGCTCTTTCCCTTCTCCCTCTCCAGTGGCCCTTCGGAAACTCATAAAGAAAGTGACACTACAGCTGTCACTTGGAGTAGGAACCATCTGAGCGAGATGTATCTCCCCGGTCACGGTGGCCCAATTCATTTGTTCTGCAGCATGGAACTGCCTTACAAAAAAAACGGTTGCCTGTTGTACGTACAATACACTTTATGTGATAACGGTTCTCTAATTAATCTGTGAAACTCCATCAGGCGATGAGTCAGAGCTAACTTGTTACTTAATCGCACGCAGGCTCCGCCCATTCAGAAAGTTACCATTACGTCATACTTTTTCTTCTATGCAGCTGACGTTATCGAATTACAATTATAATAAATATCGAAGGAGACGTTTAGACGTCAAAAATGTATACGATTAATATTATTTGTAAATGTAAAATTTATTCTAGGTACGTTATGAGCCCCTACTTAGCCGTAAGTATAGAGTAAAATTAATATTTAAATGGCTTAAAAGTAGAAACACCCTTCATAGCGTGTACGTCAACTCAAACAATCTTTGTATCTGGTGACAAACATAGAGACAGTAGACATTTGTACCTAGTGACACACATAGAGACAGTAGAGATTTATATCTGGTAGCACACACAGAGACAGTAGAGACTTGTACCTAGTGACAAACACAGAGATAGTACAGACTTATACCTGGTGACACACACAGAGACAGTAGAGATACACTTTGCACCCTATGTGTGTGTGTCGGCAGCCGCAGGGTTTGTGTGTAACGTTCCATATCCTGTGTGCATCCATTTCAGATGTGGTTTTGTACCGTCTTACAAAAAAAGTGTATTTCGTATTTATGTACACACGTATAGTCGAAAGAAATCTAACGTCAAGGTGTCGGTTTTTCCGGACGGTGTACACGTGCATCGTATGAAATTACTCTCATCATTTTCCTCTAACAAGCTTAAATAAGTATAATTTCGAAAACACCGATACAAAATAAAATAAGTTACTTCAACCTATGTTATATACGTTCATAAAGGTAAAACTAATTACAAGTTTTGTAATAGGATTTATAATAGAAATCCTATACATTTTATTAAATGTCATAACATCAAAATGTATGGCTACGTCATTGTTGATTTTCCTCAATCGCATCATAGAAATGTTATATCATTTTTACATTGAATTTTTTTACTACTAGTAGCTACGCCTAGAAGTACCGCTTTCGGCCGTTTCCAAAATTCTATCTATGGAGTGCATATATTATTATAGTCTATACGAGACATGTTAAAATTACAACTAAAATACTCAAATCCATCGATAGATAGAACATTGAAATGGGCCGTTAGTCTACTATCAGGACACTAAATATTAGACAGAAACATTCATGAGAATTCTTTTGCAGGATTTCAAGCCCTTTACGAATGAATAAAAAGATTTCCTACGAATAAATAACATCAGTAAATGTATTGATCTGATACTGGAAATATAAAAAATGTAAATTTGCTTGATTATATTTGTAGGTTTCATAATTATATATTTGATTAAACTTACTTTCAACTTTCTACAAAGTACAATCACGTTTTATTATTTTACCCAGAAGTGCCACCTTTACAATAAATTTAACAACTTTGTCTTTCTTAGTATAGTGAATGGTTCCACAAAAGTAAACAAGATAGAGCTACAACATAACTACATTTTATCACAAAATCAAAATTTGTAACTAAAATACTACTATCAACTTTTCATTTTACTACAGAATAAATCTCCAATATTTTAATTTAGTTAAAATCTAGTCGTTATTTCCACGATACAATCAATGATTACTTTCTTCTATTTAACAACAGAAAACATCGCCAACCATAGCTAGTGAGCTGGTAACTATTAGCAGTACGGTCTCATGTAGATATATAAAAAAGGAATTATTCCGTTTGATCAGTATCAAACATTGTTCCATATTATTTCTGGTTGTCTATTGCTGAGCAAATTTCAGCAATAACAAACAAACGTGTTATGAACTGTCGTATTTTTAATAGCAGAATAATTTATAGTGAATTATTTAGTTCTGTGTAGCCGATGGCCCATTGGAGGGGAGGAGGAAAAGAGGGTAACGCATCTGTATGTCAAATTTGTGAATATCTATAGGCGTCGTTAGTCGTCAAAACACTCTCGACTGCTCGTTTGACCCCTATAGCAAATTTTTGATTTATATTTTTATGTTGTAGGAGGGCAAGTGAGCAATAGGAGCTTTTTTTACGCCGACGCCCATGAACATAATTACTATATCAATGCATGACCCTCCTTTCCACCTCCCCCAATGGGCCTCCGGCTACTCACAAACCGCACCAAACGCGACACCGATGACACTTTACGGCAGTATCATAAGAGTGAGAGGTGCCTCCCCAATCATGCCGGCCCAATTCCGCCGCAATGAAGCATGTCACTTACGTATTACAGTTGATGGTTTCACTATCTAGATATAAGCTTATTGAAACTTAGATATTAGCAGTAGTACCTAACTCTACTTGCGTAGGTGTTAGTGTCTCCCCGCCATGGTTCAGTCCTTGCCGTTGCGTTGGGTCACAGTGGCCTGGGATGGGTGGGGGGCTCTTTGTACCCGCCACATAGGAAGAGGGGACGAAAGGAAACAGAAGGAGGCGATTCTGCGTACGGGGCAAGGGGCGAGGATGGGAACCTCACCCCATTGCACTGACCCAAAATTGGTGGGGTTGTCTTATAGTGTGGGACAACCCCATATGTGGAGGTGGAGTCGGTCCCTTTGAGGGCTGACTAGCCGTCGAGGTGACCTGATGATTTGTTGTTCCGCAGCACCTCACCAAAGGCGGCACTGATGGCACGCGCGGTGGTTTTTGTGAGCATTCGGCACAATAATGTGCCGCGAGCCCCACACACCACTGGACCCTACCTAGGGCCGGTGAAAGCGCGTAAATACGTTTCCCCACGGCAACAAAAAAAAAGGTGTCAGTGTCTCGGTTTTTAAATATTACTTATGATTCCAATTTATACATTAGACAATTTTTATAAGGGCGACCTCTTATTTCTTATTGCATAAAAATTACGATGGTGATTGATAAGTATCAGAAACGACAAAGAAAAATTTTAATAGTCTATTTAAAACAATATTACCTTTCAACGTAGTTTCCTTATACCTCGGTGCACGTAGTCCGGCGCTTCTCCAGTGCTGTTACACCAGTTTGATAAAATGTTTTCTCTAACCCCTCAAAATACTCGTCTCCGTCGACAAAAGTCTTCGGCAAACTGACCATCTCTTGAGATTCGGGAATAAATGGAAGTCGCACGGGCCAGATCTGGGGAGTAGGGGGGATGCGGTAACAATTCGAACCGCAATTCATGGAGTTTGGCAACTGCAACCCTTGACGTGTGCACAGGTGCGTTGTCGTGGTGGAATAAAACTTTCTTTTTGGCTAAATGAGGCCGTTCCTTTCAGATTTCTTCACAAAAATGTTGCAGCAAACTTGCATAATACTCTCCATTTACTGTTTTTCCTCTTTGCAAATTCCACAAAAATAATCCCTCGAGCATCCCAAAAACAGTCGCCATCACTTTGCCGGCCGACAAAACCGTTTCTGCTTTTATCTCTCTCAGTCCACTGCTTAGATTGTCCTTTTGTTTCAGAAGTATCATGTTCCATCTATTGTTACATAACGCGGCAAAAACTCGTTAGCATCACGCTTAAACAACACCAAACAGTCCGACGAATTTTCCACTCCACGTTGCTTTTGATTAACAGTGAGCTAACGCGGCACCCATCGCGCGTGAAGCTTTTTCATTCGCACGTGTTGGTATAAAATGTTAAAAACGCGTTCAGACGACATGCTTACCATCTTTGCTATCTGCCGCAACTTTAAGCGCCGATCATACAAAACAATTTTTGAATCTTTTTGATCATGTCTGGATATCACTTCATTTGGACGGCCAGACCTGTTGGCGTCTTCGCAGCTTTGTCTCCCACGTTTAAAATCAGTTACCCAGGTGTGAATTGTACTCATTGCACTAGCAGTATTACATAAAACACTGTCTAGGTTCTATCAGTTGGAATAAATTCAAATTTGGCGTTCTATTTTCGGAACGATGATAGAAAGTAACGTAATAAATTTTGTTTGCCCGTCTTTTCTTAAATTTGCCGTTTCGGCCAGTCATAAATCAGCATTAGTAATACACAAACAGACATAAACCGGTGGCGGTGAATCTAAATTCTCCGTCGTATGCTAAGTGACGTCACATTCTATGCTCGTCACACCGCATTGTTTTGCAGATAACAATTAATTATATCTAAGTGCCTACTGTACCTGATTTCTCATTTCATTTTGTATACTATGTTTATTTTGTCTGTGGTGTTGTGAAGCAGCGAATAAACATGATTTTTTTTCTATTCTATTCTATTCTAAATATCTATGCATCCGTATTGTTACATAATATTAATAAGATTGGTGTGTCTGTCAGTGATTCAAAATAATTAACGTTTTTCAAGTGTAGTGTATTATTTTGACGATTGTAACACCAAACCAATATGTTTTTTTAATTCTGTCCGTTTATACTATTTGTACGGTGCTATCTCTGGAACAGCTTTACTGATTTTGAAAGAACATTAAAAAGTTTATTGATCAGTACATAGGTTACTGTTTATTTATACAATACTCAGGGCTTCTTCACAAGCCAAACCCTCGAAACGTAAGTGAAACCACTTGGCACACCGAGTATTAGATATAATTTTCAAGCACTAAATACTGTTTTGCATACTGTAACTGAGGCCAAAGTGGACGCAGTCGCGTGAAAAGATCTGTATAAAATAAGTAAAAGTCATTTAATTGTCTTGTGATTTGGATAATAGCGACACTTCACTGATAAGGACTCATGCACAGTCGTTTATCAATAGTGTCTCAACATTATCATTCAGTTAAAACATTACGAAAGGACAAATTAAAGTTCAATAACGTTTAGTTATGTTTCAATGATATTGTGTTTAAAGTGCAATAGTATGGTTAACGTCAAAAATAGTGGGGATGGAAAAATAATCAAAATGTACACATTTGAATGAAAACTTAATATTTACTGTTTAGAAATGCAAAAACTATCAAAATTATTATTAGTGGGAGCAAGCGTTGTTGTTATAATTGTAGTCGTGTGTGTGTTATGTCTCATATTTCTATTTACAGGGTGAGATATTAGCTTTTTTTTAATTTCTTAATACACACTATGGAAAGTATATTATAGCATTTCGGCAGGTCCAACTGGATACTGGAAAAGAGCAAACGAAGGCTTTTGATGACTACCGACACCCACGGACATTCGCATGATTGTTACGCAGATGCGTTGCCCTCATATGATCCCCCCCCCCCTCCAATGGGCTACTCTTAAGCTGAACTAACCGCAACAGCGACGCTGACACTACGCCGGTATCAAGTGAGCAAGAGCTATTTCCCCGGTCACGCCGGCACAATTCCGTTCCATAGGAGGATGTAGCGTCACGCACTATTCAAGGCGCTACCTCCTCCTATGCAGCATGCTGCTACCTCTTCATAAAAAAATATCACAAACTTACGTGCGTGTGTGTTAAATTTACGCATTGTGTATGAAATGAAATGATAGACTTTGTTAATTTATATCACTTGTACGTCGTTGATACTGAACCCACGGCTGGCAACACACAATTCGCACTTCGCTGGTATTTGTGGGAACGGCATCCGAGAAATTATTAATATGATTCTATGGCATACTCTACACGTTTTGGCACGAGTATGGTGATGTCAGTGAGTATGGTGGTATGGAACACAAGCTATATTTTTTTTCCGGAAGGACCTAGTTATACTAGACAGACCGATGAACTGTAGAACCCTACAGCCCATCGGTCTAGTACAACCAGCGAGCAACTGAGTCGTGTGACTTTCTTTTGAAGTAAAACTTCTATACGCACGTTTGGCTTGGGGAGTAGGCTGGCGAGTGACGTAAGTTGCGAGGGAGATGTAAGTCAGACAACTTATTAAGAAAGACTGTTCACTGTAGGGGTAAGACAGAGATCCCCACCATGCTTCAAGCCTTGTCATGGCGGTGGGGCTTAGTTGCCTGGGGTAGACCTGGGCGAAGCCAATTAAAACCCCCCTCGTTTTATCTTTGTACCCCTCTTATAAGAGGGGGCTTGAAGATCAGAAGGAGGAATCGCTCTCAGTACCCCTCTTATTAGAGGGGACCTAAGAGCAGCAGGAGGTGGCGCTTTTTTAGGATGGCAACCTCACCCCAACGTACTGTTCCAAAGTCGGTGGGGATGTCCTGTAGTGCTGGGCAACCCCATCTGTGCAGGCGGAGTTGGTCCCTTAGGGGGCTGATTACCTGTCGAGATGCCCTGATGGTTGTTGTTCCGGGGGACCTCACCAAGGGCGGCACGGATGGCATTCGCGGTGGTTTTTGTGGGTATTCGGCATTATCATGAGCCGCGAGTTCCACACACCACTGGACCCCACCCAGCGCCGGTAAATGGGGATGTCTATGGGCGTCGCTAGTCGTAAGAAGGTTCCGACCGAACGTGTTCCGACTTATACATAAGAAATACTAGTGTGCTTTGGACCACACGATCGAAATAAAACTTTTTTAGTTATACGAAACTTAAAACGACAACAGAGAAAATGAGAAAGAAAATACCGACGCCCATAGACATCCGTAAAATTACTATACAGATGTGTTGCTCTCCTTCCCTCCTAAACTTCAATGGGCCACCGTAAACTAACAAACTGAATGAAACACGACAGCATATCCATCACCTTCCGGCGGTATCATGTGAGAAAGTGGTTTGTGGGTAGCCGGTGGCTCATGGCGAGAGATAGGGTGACGGACGGCACTCCATAACCATAAATTGTGCTGATTACACTAAGACTACTTTTATGGATTCTATCGCGGTTTACTGTTGGCGCTTAATGTATTTACGCGCCTACGGTAATGGTTGCTGTAAAGCTTTTGAAACCTCGGGCTAGTTAAATAATTAAATAAACCGCGATAGAATCCATAAAAGTAATTTTATTTTATGTTTCAATTTGAAAACGTCCTTAAATTGGCTAAATTTGCCTTTAATTTAGAGCATAAAATTGAATCATTAGAGCTACAATTGCTATTAGTCTAAAATTTTATATAGAAAAATAAATAAATTTTCAGAATGTGGACGGGATTTTGCAAAAAAAACCACTCCTACGGTTGTGTTTTGGGGTTATACATTGTATGGAACTGCAGGGCCAGAAACATTTATATTTTTTACCACTTTAGAAGCAAATATCTCACAAAGCATTCAAAGTACGTCTTTCTGTAGCGGTTAATAAAATAGACCATGATAATTTCAAACAGACAGTATCCACAATTTCCGAGTAAAACGTCTGTGACATACGGACGGACAGACAAACAACATGAAACTATAAGAGTTCTTTTTTCTGCCTCAAATGGCTATGGGCTATGGAACCCTGAAATAGGAGAAAAATAACTAAACTTTCAAATTTCCCGTCTAACACTGGCTCTTTTGTGTCGTGGCGTCATGGCATAGTTTATAATAACCCACCTCATAAGTGTAGCCATCATACACAAAAATAGTTTTTCAAATCCGACTTGTAGTTCCTAAGATTAGCGCGTTCAAACAATCAAAAACTCTTCAGCTTTATTATGTTAGCATAGGTAAGAATTTATGTTCAAGTATACAGAGTGTTTATAGAAAACCATACAACATATCAATTCGAATTTCCTATCTAGGTACCTAAAATATTGACCTAATTGTCTTTGAAATTAGGTGTAACGGTTACTTAGCGCCTGCTAGCCCCCCGTAGGCACACAGCCTCTTTGATCTTGTAGTTGGATGGCCATATTTTGCGAAATAATGACACTAAATTCGGTGAAGGTCAAAATATAGGTACATAAGCAATAATATGTTCGTTTTGTCATAGTCTTTTTGGTGGAATTATTTTTAGCTGGGAAACTAACATAACCATTACCTACAGTGTCCTAAAATGTCAATTTTTTACCACTCACTCATACATACACAATTTTGTCAGGAAATTGTATAAATATTGTAAAAAATAAACAAAACATCGTTAAATATTTATATCTTCTTTTACACCTTCCAAGTTTTTTTAATTATTTACGTAAAAATTATTTAGGCACGCCTTAAATGGGGTGCAAGCTGTGCGTGTGCGTGTGCTTATTGTAGATATGTTGGCGTCGGTTTTCCATTAAGTGCCTAGACTTGTTTCTATAGGAGGTGTTTCCCATAAAAAAAACACAGAATAAATGTTGAGCGGGTTCGGAGAGCGTTATCTGTTAAAGCGAACATATTGTTTAAATTAGTGACCTGTGGGCGACTTTTACTCTGGGTGCATATAACTCTCACCGCATCCAATATAATAACGCGTTCCGGGTGGTGTTGATGTGGCTGCCCCGCCACTGGGTCATCTCATACCCCCGTATGGGGGCAGAGGGAGCCGTATCAGGACTTTGGTCCTCTTCCGGCGGCAACGGGGTCTCACTCCATTACAATGGAGCGGTCGTTGGGGTGATCTTGACAGATAACATAAGTTGGTAAAGGTAAAGGTTGCCGGCGGGGCCCGGGCGCCCGTCCTCACAGCGGGGTTCACCTCACGGCGGTCTGCCCCCACCGGGTGAGATCGCCGGTAATCCCGGCGAAGGCGCAGCGAATGGCAGCCAGCGAACAAGGACAGTTGTTACCCGCTGATTATTACCCGCCGAGTGAGCCCCGCGGCTTGCTAAGAAGAAGGAAAAAAAAGGGGGGAAGGAAGCTATTCCCGTACCGTATATATGTGATTGGAACCCCACTACGGGGACTTGGATACGAAGGAGCGAGAAGGTATAGGACTCAGTAAGGGAGATAAGATGCGTATCAGTAGAGGCGTTAGTGATGAAGGCATTATTGGTTTTGATGAGTGAAAGCATGAATGGTGAAAGCGTCTACAGCGCTTCGACAGCTACAGCCGGCACTGTCGAGGTTCCTTCCACTAAAGGTAAAACTTTTGATATACAAGATTTACATCCGTTCCCGCCTGAAGTACGCGGCTCCAGCGTGGTACCACCTACTGGCGCCCTACCACAAGCGTCGACTGCACGCGGTCCAATCCAAGACCCTGCGCCGCATAGTCGATGCCCCCCGCTACGTCTGGAACTCCACCATTTCCCGGGACCTTGAATTGGAGGACCTCGACAGGCATATAGCCGTCCTGGCCTCCCGCCTGTTCGCTAAAGCGGCCTTCACTCAACAATCATTGCCCCCCATCTCAGAATTCATTCATCAAGTCTCATCATGATTCCTAGCTCATACGCTTACTAACGCCTCACGCTTTCACCATTCATGCTTTCACTCATCAAAACCAATAATGCCTTCATCACTAACGCCTCTACTGATGTAAATCTTGTATATCAAAAGTTTTACCTTTAGTGGAAGGAACCTCGACAGTGCCGGCTGTAGCTGTCGAAGCGCTGTAGAGGCCTGTGCCGCAGAGGCGCAGGCATGTGGACCCATGGTTAGGCCGGCGTCCAGGCTTAGTAGGCCCAGGGGATGGGCACGCCGCGGCAGCGGGGAAAGATCACCGCCTGTGACTGGGCTCAGCCGCCATTTCGACAGCCAGTCGGGGAGCATGACCAGGATCCTCTGGATCTTAGCAGCTGAGTGTTGATGGTTCAGCGATTCCGCAAGGAACGCCGTATAGTAGGCGTACGGGGCGGCCATGACTCTCTCGTTACTGGGGATATCGTCAACGTGTCTGTTGAAGAGGGCTGGGGAGAGGCAGCTACCCTGAGGCACTCCGGAACCGATGGGGCATGTGAGCGAGCGGGCATCCTCCATTCTGACATAGAAAGTGCGGCGGTTTAAGAGGGACCGCACTATGGTGACTAGAGGACGGGGAACCTGGGAAGCGATAAGCTTGAAGAGAAGACCCTCGTGCCAGACGCGGTCGAACGCTTTTTCCATGTCCAGGAAAAGCGCCGCGACTGATTCCTTCTTGTTGACTGCATTGGTGATAAAATGTATGGAGCGGATGAGTTGGTGGGTGGTCGAGTGCTCGGTCTTGAAGCCAAACTGATCGGCCCGAGTCGGCAGGTAAGGGGTGAGGCGTTCGAGGAGGAATCGCTCGAACACCTTGAAGAGCCTCGCGCTAGAAGGCCGGACAGTTTTTGCTGTTAGCAGGGTGAGCTCCGCTGCAGTTAACGCAGGTGGCAGGGCATCCTTAGCGCGGAGGGGGGGGGTGTTTAGGGCGATATCGATTAGGGCGTCGGTGATCTCTTCCGGGGTTGTGTCCGCGGGAAGGCCTTTGATCGCGACTTTGACACTCCTGTCCGCCGGGTACGAGTTTCCCTCACCGCGTTCTAATTCGGAGAGGTATCTCTGAGTGATACGATACTCACTCTCGTCCTCGGCGTGAAGCGTACGCTCTGCCCGTAGGGTCGGCCGCTGCTGTTATGGCCGAGCCGGTCTCGGTGCAGGGCGTGTGCGGTGCACTCACGGCGGGGCTGATGCGGGGTTTACCAACCTGACTGGTGTGAATCAGGACTTTTGCGGTGGCGATCGGGTTTTTGGCTGTTGATGATGTTGGAGGGTTTCCGCTCCTAATCCTCGGGTCCCTCGGGAGCGAGCGGCTGGATGATGTTGACGAGGTGGAAGCGGTCCTGATGCGGGCGGGAGGCCCGTGGTCGGTAGCCTGAGACATCCTAGAGTACAGGGCACTTACTCATACCGAGCCGGAGGACAAACCTCCGCGATCCTTCAAGGCGCACTGCTTCGGCGGGGCGCCGCGATAATCACGCCCGTTTGTAGTAAACCGACGTGACGTCACGGCGACAGGCTTCTGCAGTTGAATGTTCCGGCACGTTCGGCGTTCACGTACTGAAAAGGACGCTATCCTGAATAGGACAGCTAGAAACAGAAACAGCTAGAAGAAACAACGTGCTGGAACGGATCCGAGCGGTTGAGCGAGCGAGACAGAAACTGTAGGCACTGGATTACGCGTTACGTCTTTGCACACTCGCTGAACTGGCCGATCCCGCGGCTGCCCCGTGTCTGCAGTGATGGTCGGGATGACGGGGATGTTCGCGGCGGCGCGGGGGTATAGCGATCAGCAAGAGTTGCGCCTCGATGCTTTGCTCAGCCCCCACCACGTTCTGGCTATGTTGGCCGACAGACTTCACTGTTTCTACTTGAATCATTGTAGGTTTGTTCATAGGGTTCATGTGTGAACAGTCGGATCTTAATTGTATTAATTGTATATTTCTTAACATTATTATTATACTAACATAGTTTTCGAGTCCATTACTAACAATATGGGCGTTTTATTGCCTGCTGTACTTAAAATAAATAAAATAAAAGAAGAATAAAACATACCTATTGTGAAGGATCTCGCGCGTTTTTAAGCCGGACTTGTCTTAAAATGTCAATAAATATCCTCGTTCGAGAAACAAAATTATAGTCTCGTATCTACCTAGTTGTAGGACAGTGGTTTTGCCAGCATGATACTATTTATTTTTTTACTAAACATTTCCTTGGTGTTATCTCGGAACGCCCCGTGAGTATATTTACAATTACTGCGGTGAAGATGGGTCCATGGTCTTCAATATAGTATAAGGAAGCACACTGTTCACGCCCTTAATGACTTCCGTATATGTAGACGTTATGCAGACGCATTGCACTTCTGCTTTCCTATATGAGTATATTGTTATGACTACATTAGATATCAATCTTTTTTGGAATTTGTTGTTGCGTGCATTACATCCGAATTGGTCCCGCGCGACCAAGATGACACCTCTCGTTCACGTGTCTTAAAAGTGATAGTAAGTAGTAACCGTGCTGTCGCATTGTGTGCTATTTGTAATTAACCGGTGGCCCATTGAGAGGATGGGGAAAGAGAGCAACGCATCTGCGGGAGTAATGGGCGTGTGTAGTTACCAAATTGCTATGCTTATATAGTCCGAAAAAAGTTTGCTACCAAAGCGATCTTTAAGATCTACGGTATGAAAATAATATAAATAAAACCTTGTGGAACGTACTCAGTGTCACGCTTCGCCGTGCTAACCTTGCTTAACTTTTTTCACTTGAGAATAAATTCCGTTTTTACGGAGTAAACTCCAGTCACGTGCCTGAGCTGGCACGCACAGAGATTATTCAGTGAGCTTTAACTACTACGTATAGAGAAGAGAACCAAAAATGTGTCGCATCTAGACGGCTCGGCAGCGAGGCAGTGCGCATGCGTGAGGGCAGCGTGCCACGGGCAACTGTCTCGCTGTAGCGATTTATCTAGCGGCTGTCGACTAACCATACTTAAAAGATTAAGCGTTTAATGTTTGCTGAATGTTTTAATTTAGTAATAATATATTCTTTGGCATTGACATTCGTATAGATTAAAACATAGAAGTCAAAACGCAGAAGTGATAGAGCTTTTCTACCTACAAAACTACAACTAGAACCGATGTGTATACGTAAATGTTTATATGTAATCTGTTACGCCTTTAAGTTAAATAGTTACATTCAAAAACACTTTATAATGTAGTTAAACAATATTACACTTGTATATTATAAATATAAAAAACGATTAGTCGGGCAATTTTGATGACTTCTGAAGCGCATAAATTCACATTATTCATATGCAGATTGCAGATGTATTGCCCTCCATTCTTCCTCCCCTTTTATGGGCCACTGTATGAGTAGCCGCACAAAACGCGTCAGTGAAGCTGTCATTTAATGTCGGTGTCGTGTAAACGAGAGATTACTCGTCGTGGGATTACCTGTTACTAAAACGGTTTTTACACATACTAAAATATACATTGCACAAAAAACATTGCTATAACTATTGCTACAGTGTTCCGTGCACCCATTATTGAAGTAGAATAAAAAAATTAGTAATAATAATTTGACTGTCAACTGACAAATGTTAGGACTAATTCTGGGGTTACCGTTTCTTCTAAGCCTGGGAACTTATCTGAGATCGAAGCTATCTATAGCAAGTTGAATACGTCGCATGGTCCTCATTCCGATATCCTAAACAACGATCGCCTGTCAAATGGCTTAGGCTTCGCGTAGTAAGGTTCCCAGTAAGGTTCTGGAGTGGAGGCCGCGTTTAGGAAAACGATGTGTTGATCGACTGTTCACCAGGTGGGAAGACGATCTCCGTGCAGTAGCCCGACCGGGATGGATGCGATTAGCAAGAGATCGGTCGTTTTGGCGTCCATTGGGAGAGGCCTATGTCCAGCAGTGGACCGATAAGTGCTGATAATGATGATGAAATGAATAATAATTTGATGTAAACTTTATTGTCGTTTGGCGTTCATCGACAGAGGTCAAGTCCAGCAGTGGACGAATAAGGGCTGATAATGATGATGAAACTTTTTTGACCTTTAAATAAAGTTAGCTTAGTAAGTTCCTGACGCTCAGACGAACAATAATTTGTAAACGTAGCTTCATGGTATCTAAACGAATAGTTGCGTACTTATTTACTATTGCCCATATTAAATGTCAATCATCTTGTTCGTTTCTCTTATGCCTAATCACTACAATTCTCATAGCTTAGTATGTTTTAGTAGCATTCCCACTACTATTACTTAGTGTTATTATAGCATAACACGCGCGAATGCGAAGCAATGGATAGGGTGAGTACCCTTGTGCACCCCATCCATCCAATGATGTGTTTGCGTATCTTTTAGTGCAATGCCGAGTAACGTTACTAGATAATACAATATTATTAATAACACGAGTTCACCAACCAATTGTACCTACGCGTCGTTTCAGCGCTGTTCATTTGTCATAATCTATGGAAAGTGAACGACAGATCATAATTTTCAAACAAGGTATAGAAATTGTGTAAAAACATGGTCTTGGTTGGTTTTCATTAATATTGTATTTATTTACCGATGATAAGTTATGCCACCATCTTTTTTCTTTGTAGTTGAATTATTTTTACAAGTTTTTAACTCACAAGAAGGAATTTTTGTCACAAGTTTGCCGCGCCGACTATCGTTTGATGAGAGAATGGCTAAACGTTGTTGTTGCCGCCGCGCAACAACGCACGGCGCCAAGATGTTGTTCGTCGCGTTGGTGCCATACGTTAGTAATAATATTTCTATGAGATTATTGAATGTTTTCCTTATCCTGCGAGATCTCTGGTGGTGCCCTTATTTTGCCTCTTGTGCTATAAAAAAAAAATATCTACAGCATACAAAATTGTGGGCCATAGGGAAATATATTTTTCATTAAATTATTTATTTGGCATTTGGGTTGTAGTTATCAATTTTTTCTGATTTTTTTTTAAATATATTTTAACCAAATAATATATAACAAGCGTAGCGTACAAAATATCGCTATTTTCCAAATAACATTATAGTTTTACATTATTTGTGCAAGTGTGTGATCTTCACAGTAGGATGAGCCAGTGCTGTGATGACCGATGGTCAGCTTGTGCGACATGTCGATTTCAGATATAATCACATAACACAATAAACATAACAAAAGTAGCGTGCAGCCCGCGAAAGTTTTACCATCGCGTCAATTGATTCTACAATTATTTTTTTCTCAGTCTCTAATGCAATTGCTGTTAATCATTTTTCCACTTCGAATTTAAAAAATATAAATAAATGAGTTATAAAGAACATCAAACGTCATTTTAATATTTAGTAGAATGTTTCCCCTGGTCCCGGAAAAGGATATAGTCTAAGCCATATATATTGTAAACTTCGGTACGGTTTCAAACGCGTAAGATGTAAAGGGTAAATGATTTTCATAACCTGTAAATTGTGACCTGAAAGAGGATTTTCATGACAGGTTATTAAATTCTGCAACAAAGTCCGTCCATGCATTTTCACATTGTTCTGCCAAATAAACTAACATACACATAGACAGACAAAAATCGTGAAAACCGTTGTAACAACGCGTTCCTGTTGTGAATTGTTATAGATTCTAAGTATCCCCAGCAACCTCACTTTCGAATATCTTTCATGTACAGACTTTCGGACCCTCTTTCATTTCATTATATAAATTACAAACGCGTGTGACAACCATATTCACATGTCGACGGTGTTGGAAGTAACAGGTCCTACAACGTACTTTTACGACCGGTAGCTCTCGTAAACAAGTTTTTCATTTCTCTTTATTATAACTTTTTTAACATTTCTACAGAACTAACACCGCGAACGCGAAGCAACTTATTATCGACCACGATGGAGGAGCTGACGATGCGATGGCCATATTCATGGCTGCACTTTATGAAAAAAATTTTGGCGGGTAAGTTTTTTTTATACAATAATAAAGTCTGTCCCGGCTTCACATAGATATTTCACGAAAGATGGCAATAATCCCTAAGTCGTATCGGTTCGGGAATACCGAAGGGGTAGCTGATTCCATAAACAGGTAGTGCGTGGGAAAAAATTGCGCTTAAAACGCACGCTAGAGGACTTCGGAACGTCAAGATGGTGCCGGTGAAAAGGGAAAGTGTATGATCTACGTCTGATATTCGCGAGTGCGCGGACACCAGTTGTGTCTGAACACAACATGACAAAGCGAAGTAACAAAGAGAATCGTCTTTGGTGATCGGAGGAGCGTGAACCAAACCAATTAGCATGGTGGGCGTTCAAAACACCAAGAATTACGATTTCTGCGACTACGCTGCAGCGCGGAGTCACGCCACTTCGGTGTGCTCGATGAGTCGATCAGTTATGTCATTACCCCCATGGGATCTACTCGTATATAGGCACGCAATAGATGCGAGGGTGGTCGTCGCTGTCTAGAGCTGGACAAAGAGCTTGAGAGAGACTCCTGTCTTCAAGATGGCTGAGGCAGCGAAATCATCCTCCCCGACATATAGCTCTGACTCTAGCCCGCCGTATAAGGGAGTGTTCCAATTTATACCCTGGTTAGGTATGGTAGGAGGTATGATTTGAAAGTAAAAGAGTTGTCGTTAGCTTTTTTTTTAGCAAATAGGAGTCTTTAGAATCGGGTTTTATTATGTGTGTAGGAAGTGCTTCCCACATCGCACCGGCGCCATACAAGTGTCGAGAACATATCTGCCTTTTTAAAGGCGACGATAGTATTAGTTAAATTAACGATTACAAACACTCACTAGGTTCAGAAATATGACGTAGTAGATATATCAATACTGTATGCTTCATAGATATATCTCTCGACACATATATCTTGTTCTGCTTTTCATACTAGGTAGAAGTAACGACTTTGAACTTCAACAATAAACGAACTGTTTGTAAACAACTTATTTTCAGTACCAACCACAACGTCCACAAATTTGTGAGATTACGGTTCAATTATTACTTAAATAAAGTTTAGTATTTAAATTTGATATTTATATGAATTATATGTTATTTCAGTAATACAAATGAAAATAAATGATTGTATCATACCATTTAGGTAGTTCGGTATGTTTTTCACTTATAAATGATAAAAAGAGAAAGTTTTTCTATGGTTACTTAGATAAGATAGAGAATTAAAAAAAAACTAACATAAAAACACAATATATTTTGTGAAACAATGAGTTCACGTAAACCGCAGATAGAGCTATTTTACACTCACAAAACACAAATGTTAATTGAGAGAGAAATACGGTCAAGTATTAGGTAGGTCATTTATCAGTATTATAATTGGTAATTTAACATAATAATTAAGCTTCATTACATCCGTCAATAGATGGCAAACTTAGGACCACAGATAACAATTTGCATGTAGAGTAACTTAACAAGAATTTTATACAAAACCACAAAATTATGAATAACAATTTAAAATTTAGATCTAGAATATAATATGTATGAACGTAAAGAAAAGTTTTAAAGTAGTTTAAAATAATTTAGTAATTACAAAAATATATTTTATAGAGGTTCCATGAGCTACCAACAGATGGCTATTTGTACTTGTAACTACTATTTATGTGTATAAATTATTTCAATTTACATTTTTAGGCCGAAATTGATAGCGTTTACGACTACATTCGGAAACGTTGACGAGGAACAAGTGTTCACGAATTCACAAATCATATTGAACGTGGCTGGTAGACGTGACGTGAGTACGCTCTTAGTTTTAATGACCTTGTGTAGGTATCCAAAGACGTTTGATTCATGCGAATAACCTGAGCTTTTCATCGTTTATAAAAATGCGCATAATAGTTATGCAGATCTGTTATTCTAACATATCCTCTTTTAAATAAATTCGCTGTGGTTCCCAAGGCAGTTATTAGCATTCCCTCGTGCTCCCTGCAATCATATTAAAAAATCACAAGCGGTGGCCGCTGTCGGTCCTATAGGTATGGGAAAATGTGGTGCGCAATGCCCATTGTTTATGAAGACCTGTACTTACTGCTCCCTTCCAATGTGCCACCGGAAGGTTACAAACTGAAACGCTTTTGTGCATCGTTTGTACCTCCATCGTGGTCGAATACTAGTTTCTTGGCGTACACGGTGACCTGAAGAAGTTGTTCTGGACATAAAAAAAATAAATATAAATGCACCCCCTCTCTCTTTGACGAGAGGGGGTAAAAGGTCAAAGGTATGCATACACTGCGAAGCCCAGAGGTCTTAAAACTACATCGCAGGATCTTTGCAACATACTTGTCATGGCTATAAATTTACAATGGAATCATGTGATCGGGAGGTACCTCCCCAGTCGCCGATAGTAACACGTCAATTCTGCTTCAATGCATGGCTCCACCTCTTACAATAGTTTGATCGGATAAAGCTATAAAGGAATAGAATAGAAGTACTTTATTGAGTATATTATAATTACATACACTGTTATACATTAACAAAAAGTACACCTTTCTTCAGCAGCTACTTAATTAACTAAGAATGATACATAGGATAAAATGCACCCAACACAACCAATAGTTAATACCAGCTAATCACATATCTTCATCTTATCTTCACCGTGGTGCATAGCAGCTGGGCTTCACCTCTCTTTTTCTTGCCTTGTATAAGTCATTGCAATCTTGTACTGTCTCCAGCTTTTAATTAGGGAGATATATTGGAATTACTACCAACTTATTCCACCTTCTTCTAAATAAATTCGTTGAGGGTCCCAAGATAGTTTTAGCTTTCCCCGCGGGCTCCCTGAGGTCATATCAAAGGACCGTAATTGGTTGCCGCTGTCGATCCGGGCTAGATAGGACTAGTAGCGGTGGAAAGGGGTGGTGGGCCAAGCCCGTTTAAAAACCCAACACAGCCGTAATTTTATTGTACTTGTAATGTATTAACGGATCTTACATATAACATAATTCCAGGTACTTTTATACAGGGGAGCCACCAGTCCATTTATAGAGGGCATAGTTTCCGACTATTTCTTCGGCAGGGATGGCCTCGGTGACAACGGAGTGCAATCCTTTAAGCCTATCAAAGCCCAACGTGACCACGCGGCAATGGCATTATTGGAGATGTCACGGAAACACAAAGGTAACGGATGAACAGGATATGTGGTATGTGGGGAAAGGTGCAGTCAGAGTCTTTTGCAGCGACGCCATCAACATTCGCATATTTCGTCCCCTCCTTCCCTCTTCCCCTCCAATGGCTAAAAAAAGGAAATTCACAAACGACACGAAACTCGACAGCTGCTACTTTTCAGCGGTGCCCAATTTCTGTCTTGTATTTAATAATAACATGACATGCTTGTTACTCTAAACAAAACTTGACAACATGGTTCAAAAGGATAGCCAAGGGAGAAAATGACTGTATAATTATTACATACGTACCTAGTATATATAAGTATTTACAACAACAGCAACAACAACGATACATCTATATAAAACAATAAACATCTATACGCCAGTTCCCTAACAGGGTAACCAGAGAGAAACGGAGCGCCACATGTCACGATCTTTACATACCTGCCCTACCTCCTCCAATTCAAACGCCGGTTGCGAAGACTCCGAACACCACCTTCGGACAGCGCCAATTTGATCAGTATATACAGCGACTCAAATACACCATGTAAGTGACACTTTAATAAGTGTTATACTTTAAATCTGTTACAGATTATTCCTGTAATATATAACGTTTCTGTTTGTATCCTAAATAAGTTTCTACAGCTTTAGAGCTATTAGAGCTATATATATATGCACGTATATATCAAATACAAATATATATGCACACAAATATACATATGCACGCACACGTGTATATATATATGTATATATACGTGTGCGTGTGTTTAATTCCCCATTGCAGTTTCTTTGCCTAAAGGGAAAGAGAATGCATGAGAGGCAAAGAGTATATTTGTGCCAATCTAAACATTACTGTCCGCAACAGTTATAGACAGTTATTTTTGAAAACAGATTCTAAGTGTTACACTTTATTTCTGTTTCACTGTACAAAGACGAAAATGAAAAACAGTGTTCACAACTGTTTATTCGGTTACGACTAAAGTCACTGCCAAGTGTTGTTCATACGGAACACGTTGAACACAAACTATCGGCAAGTGCAAGGCATCTGACTGACATCCGCATAATTGTAAAGTGCAACGCACATGCCTTTCTTTCATTTCCTACTCCCCTCAAAGGAAACTTGTAACATGCAAGCCTTGCTATTATTTCCTACTCCCTTCAAAGGTTACTTTTAACGTGCGAAATAGATTTATTTTAATATTAAAAAACATAACTCAGTAAGCAGTGCCAAGTTGCATTGTAGCGGAATTGGGCCGCCGCGAACGGGAAGGTAACCCTCGCTCACATGATACCGCCGTAAAGTGACATCTTCGGTGTCGCATTCCGTGCGGTTTGTGAGTAGTCGGTGGTCCTACTGGAGGGTAGGAGGAGAGGAGGGCAACGTAAGTAGTAATTGTTGATTCCTTGTTTGCTCGAATAGATTATAAAAAAAAACATGTGGAGTCTGTGAATTCCAGTTTTAATATTGCATATTTTAATTACTTATAATCATTGTCATCGCAATAATTCAAACTAAAATAATAATAATAAATAAATCTTTCTTGCACGCACCAAGAGAAAATATTAAAAAAAATATCATTTTTACACATAGGGTTTTCACAAATTCATGTGAAAATGTTCAATTTGGCGACCTTATCGCTTTAAAGCGATGTCCTCCTGGTAATAATTCTTGTTATAGATGTACTGATTTTTAATTTACATTTGTAACTTAAGATAAAAATAATAATATTTTAAGAAGAAGCAAAAATGGTGTAATGTATAACTAAATTAACTTTCCATGGACAATAATGTTAGTTGTGAAAAAAAGAAGATGATGAAAAAGTATAAAAAATATTCTTATCTGCATTAAAAGTATATACCTAATTAGATACTTCCAGTCTATGTGTATGAAGGAATCCAGCAGAATAACTAAAGGTGGATTTGTGTCTCTAAGTACTACATAAGTGTATTTTCAGATAACCTGATAATATCTGCTATTGGACCTCTGACCAATATCGCCTTGGCTGTGAAACTTGATCCAGAATTCCTTAACAGGATTGGGCATCTGTACGTCGGAGGAGGTTATATTAGAGGTAAGACAACGCTAGTTGTCGCTCCTGTGGAGTGAAAACATCGTTAGTGGCAGGGTTGAATTCACGTCCGCAAACATGCCGGCAGCAGCTCGTGGCAGCCGCGACTTACGGGCCAGCACGCGTCATCATTATAAGACAGTTTAAGCAGTGCTATACGCGATGTGCCGTCCGCGTCGTAACCGCGACGACGCGGGCGTGTCGGACGCTTCGGACGCCTGAAGAGTCTGTACCGTTATAAACATATCTAAATATATATATAAAAGGAATTTACCGATATAGTATATCGAGAAAAAATATAAAAATTAAAAAAGTAAAATCGCGTTGCTCACCCTTAAAGAATTATTTTATTCTGTTTTTAACATTTGTTGTTATAGCAACAATTGGTGACGGACGGACGGGCGGACAGGCGGAGGGACGGATGGACGGACAGCGGAGTCTTACTAATAGGGTTCTGTTCATTACCCTTTAGGTACGGAACACTAAAAACCGGCGTGCGAATCGGATTAACCAACGAGGGTTCTGTAGTAAATCGACACGACACGCTTATATTCGCCTGCACACAATGTATGAGATTCATTTTGAGAAGTTTGAGAAAGAAATACAATTCGTGTAAGACAATTGTATACAATTCGTGTAGGACAATTGTATACAATTGTCTTACAATTGAATTGTATCTATCCTATGGGATAAGTGTGTAGTGGATTTTTTTGTGTGTGTGATATATTTACAACGGTCAGTTTTAAATATATCACACACACAAAAAAATTTAATACTTATACAGAACTACACTGTGTGAAAATAGTTGGACTATCAAGGTTCTTGAAATACAGCATAAAGACAGGTAGCGGGGTCTTAGTAATGAAGATTTCTTATTTTGCTCTAAACTCTAAACAATTTCATCGTTAGACTTTTAATGTATATGATCCTTGCAGATGGGAATTATCGGGAGGCAGAGTTCAACGTAGCCATGGACCCTGAAGCATACGCCATTGTTTTGAAAAACGCGAAACCCAATAAAGTTACAATTATACCGTTCTCAACAGTAAAGATCTATGAAACTCTTACCCTAGTAAGTCTTTGGGATTTTATTTTACTACTCAGTAATACTACTTTTAGTAAGAGGTAGTTCCATGCTGCATTACAACACTCGCTCATACAACCTTTAAAGTGATGGGTACGCTGCGTTTCATAGGCGGCCAATTGGTGATATAGGATAATGAAAAGCAATGCGTCTACAGCGGATGTTGATGGACGTCGGTAATCACCTCACGGTCACAAGATATCGCCTTAAAAGTAATAGCTATGCTGTCGTGTATGTGAGTTCCTGGTGGCTCAAAAACTGAACGTCACATGACATGCATTAGCTGTACAGTGTGTGCACGTGGAGATTAAAACTCGATCTGTATCTTCCAGGACTGGCGTCACAACGTTTTAGGTGTTTTGAACTCGCCAATAATGCAGCAACAGAACAAGTTTGAGAGGGTCAGTCTGGCCAACTCAACCAATTGGTGTCTGCTGGATCCAGCGGCGATGGCAGTCGTACTGAAAGAAAAAGACATGGTCGAAGAGTCCAGGGACGCTGTTGGCCATGTTGGGACTTGTGGTAAAATCCTTTTCTTATTATGAAATAGAATATAATATAAAAAATAATATAAAAACTTATCTTTGTTTTTTTTATGTATACATTACTTACATATTTATAAATCATTGTTTATTCTATTTTAGGAAGCGAACGTGGAGTTACATCGTTTGATTTCGATTCCTTCAGCAAAACTATAGTAAAGGTTGTTTCTAGAGTAAACAAAGAGGCTTATCAGGATTTCCTGCTTCAGTTATTCTCAAAGAAATCAAAAAACAGAAGACAATAAAATTATAAAGCACCGTAGGAAATAAAACTTGAAATAAAAGAAATTATTTTTTTCTACTATGGTAGTGTTTTTATTATTTTTTAGATATAATGTACTATGTACCTGACAAATTGAATATATTATATAGATTATATTCACTAGTAACTACTGTAACTGGATCCCGATACAGTTTTTCAACGTGATATGATCCTAAGTACTTCCCACGATTGTCAATTTTTGTATTTCTGTCTCATGGACAGTTGCAGTCTCATAGAAGCGAAGCTACTCACAGAAAATTAGTTTGATAGTATCACTTTGACAGAGCTATTGCAGGATCTGGACTAGACGTTTAACTTTATGTTACGGAAAATTTAAAAATAATATTAACGGAAAAGTTAAAAATAATAAGCGCCATCTTGCATGGATTACAACAACGTTAGGTAGATTACATTTAGTTTATTTGTTCCTGTGTAGGTAGCGTAAAAATACAATTAATAACAAATAATTAAATAGCTAAGGAAGAAAAAAATCTATTCACTATTTAACTTTACGTCATGGAAAGTAGCGTCATTTTGATTTTATGTGGATGTCTACTTTACAGTTAAAAACAATAAGTTTAGGTACAAAATGTGTAGTTTATTCGTTTATGTTATGTTGTTTATGTTCATGGCAGGTAGAACCTATCTATCTATCATATATTTATTTGCGGTACGTACAGACATCAAATACGTAATGCCACCTATCATGGAGAGATAATATAGATGGCAAATCCACCTAAAATGTGGCCGAGGATATCAAATCTTACTGCAAATTTAGTAGTTTTTTTTTTCATTCATTCTCTTTGCGCGATTTGGATGCGAGATTAGATATACGAAAATAATACTGCTTTCTCATCTTTCTTCACTAGCTATATTATTATCTCTATACAAGCAGGTATAGCAAGATAATGACATTGTAAAATACATTACATTTCAATTAATCATCCAAGCTTTGTGTATCAAAGCCGTTGCATAAATAAAATTAAAAAGAAATGACTGGCAATCAGACAACGTCACTTTGGCAACGACATTTTATAATTTATTATTTGTTTACATTTTTGACATTTCACATTGAAATTCGAATTATATTTTGCAGCCGAAGTTCAAGGTACAATCAACAATGTTTTAATTTTTTCGTAGATTAAAATAGTTTCTGGTAGATTATTTTATGTTGAAATTCTTAAGTAAATCTGTTTTGATTTGAGCCTTTGTGGTACCTAGTAATCCCTGTACACTATTTCTTTCTTACTGTCATATTTGTATCGTCGTATTTAAATTTATTTATAACTTTATTGTTATTCTTATCTACAAGATCCTGTATTGGGCACGGGAAGGGTGTTTGCTTAATATAAACAAAAGAATAAATGTGAGTGTCGTGTGTATTGTGTCGTTATTTACAGTTTCTTAACGATGTTATGTTATGATAAGGACTTCTACTGTATACATTTGTTATTAAACATTTTTTGTCAAAAAAGCCATTAAAAATATAAAAGATAAAGAATAAGAGCAAGGCAGTTTTACAAATCCTCTAATTGTTTCTTTTCAATCCATTTCTTCAATTGAGTTATGCAGTCTATTTGTGCTGTATAGTTTACAATATAAAGTGGAATTTTGGTAATCCGGTGTCTACGGGAGGCTCCGGATCACCTAGATAATCCAGAGCCCCTGCAGGCTTCGGTTTTGTTAAGTTTCCGTTTTGTTAAATCCCATAGAGTTGCATCTGTCATCTATATAAAAGTAGATGCTTAGTAGAAAGCTTGCTTAGAATCAAATCTGTAGATATCCCCCATGGTACCAGTCTTCTCGTGGAGATGGGCTCAGTTATTTAATGTGAATCCAGACACTGGGCAAAGCAAATTCAACCGAGGGGGGCACTCTTTGTAAACTCTTCTAAGTAAATAACTTAGATGATACGCCATGAGCTACACAAGAGAATATGGTTATGTCTGTAATTAAAATCTTAAATATATTTCCATTGTTTTTGACTGTAACACAAGTAGTTATAACAGATCTAGGCTATGAGGGGGCTACTCTTTGTATGCCTCTTACAGGATGAAAGGATTAAAGAGCAGGGAGGAGGTACTTTTGTTCAAGAGGTAGGGGGTGAAGGTGCAAAACTCACTCCATTGCACTGTTTCAAAGTTGGTGGGTTTCTCCTATGGTGTGAAGCAAACCTTCTGCAGAATGTTGGTTTGCCTTATGGGACTGAGTGGTAATCGAGGTGCCTTTTTTATTTATAATTTCAGGGCAAATCAAAAGGGGCGCTGATGGCACCTGTAGTGGTTTAGTAAGTACTCGTTACTGTAATGAGCCCACACACCACTTAACTTACCCGGGGCTGTGAATGCAGATAAATATGTTTATTCATCTCACCAAAAGACAGCATAACAAAGTCCTAGTAATAACAGATATGCAATATGTATATATAAATTATTAATTTACAGGATACAATATAAATAATGCATTATCTACAACATAATACATATTAATTGTGCAATGGTAATCTATTATTAATATCAATCTTTATCATAATTACATTATAATGTTATAATTTATCTTATCTGAATAATGATCGAATTATTTGTACTAATAATGCATGTTTTATGACTAAGGAATGAATAAGTTTATTTATTACATACTACATTATTATTATTAGACCTTATCGGTCCACAGCTGGAGCTAGGCCTCATTCAATGAACGTCAAGACCACCGATCTCTTGCTAATCGCATTTACTAAGTATAGGGATATTAAATAATTAGAATAGTTAGACACTTTTAACATATTTTATTTTATAATTTTTGGCAACACCAAAGATAGTAAAATTACTTTCTATATAAATGCAGACATAAATTATAATGTCATGTTGAAAAGACGTAACTGAAGAACCTACTAGAAATCAAATCTCGGGAATAACTCTATCCTCATGTACAGACATTTTGAGGAAATCAGTAACATACAGACATACAGTGTTGTAATGTTACTGTACTCTCTTGCAAATCTACCAAATTTATTTGAGTGAAACACAAACAAAGGTTACAATGACACACTTAAGTAGTTGATAACAATATTTAAATATAACAAAATATAGTTATCTACAATATCAAATCTAAGTAAACAAGTGTGATGTTCTCAAATATTGTTCAAGTCATCTCCTATCAACACCACAACCACAAAGAACGCAGTTAAAATGATAACACCAATCTGAATCATTTGTACTTGCACTTTTGCCTTGACTGGTTGGTTAGTTGTGTGTAATGCTGTGCATATTTTTGTTGATAAATGTTGTTTGTGTCTTGGGTACTGTTATGTAAGTGTTATTGATGTTTATTACTAGCTGTGCCGCACTGTTTCCGTGATTTTTATGTTAGATAATCCCAGATTGTAATGTATGTTTAAATAAGAGGTTATATGCTGCATTGCAGCTGAATTGGGAACCGAGGTGGAGGTTTTGTGGCGGTATTATGTGAGGGGGAGGCTCATATGATACTGCCGTAAAGCGATAACTTCGTTGTCTCTTGTCGCGTTTCGTGTGGTTAGTGAGTAACCGGTAGTCTATTGGAGAGGAGGAGAAAGTGGTCGGCCACTACTTGTGCGATAGAGTGTGAAGTCAGCAAAAGGCATTGTTTGCTCGTTTGTCCCCCTGTGGCATAAAAAACCTGTCCCAAACTTCAACTAAAATAGTCCAGTGATTGTTTGAATTATGAGTGCAAGAAAAAAAAACATACACACACATTTAAATTGATAGATTATGACAGCCTAAATGGAGTAATTCTATCTCCTTTAAGCACATCTTCTCATGTAAGTGCCTGAATTAGATTTCCGAGACTGAATATAACTAGCTTCTTTAAGCATATCTTCTCATGTAAGTCCCTGAGTCACATTTCCGAGACCGAATATAACCAGCTCCTTTAAGCATATCTTCTCGTGTAGGTACCTGAGGTAGATTTCCGAGACTAAATATAACTAGTTCCTTCTCATGTGAGCAATTGAGTGAATTATGCTGGCATGATCGGGGAGGTACCTCAAGCTCACACGATAACTCTAGCTGTGCTATCGCGTATCGTGTGGTTCGTGAGTAGCGGTTGGCCCATTGGGGAGACTGGGGAAGGAGGACAACGCAGCTGCTTATTAATAGGCGTTGATAGTCACCAAATTTCAGCTGAATCCCGTGGTATAGGAATCAGAGTATAGGTATCTCTATGGAGAAATATATCTATACTGTGATTCAATTTGTCCCATTGGAAGGAGGACGGTAAAAAAAATTTCATAATAATATTGTGTAGCAGTTTTTATATTCTATTCGTTCAAACGAGCAGTCGTAGCTTTTTGATGAATTACGACGCCCATAACGCCCTCCTTTCCTTATCTCAAATGAATCAGATTTGCTTCGTGCTGGCCTATTAAAATGTGTCAATGTACTTCACATACCGCAGAGCTTGAAGAGAAAATTCTTCAATCAATGCGTTCTCGCCGTGATGACCTACGGGGCCGAAACGTGGAAACATGGAGTCTTAACTTTGGACTGGTCCGCAAGTTTGCGGTAGCTCAACGGGCTATTGAATGTGCTATGTTGGGTGTTTCTCTGACCAACAGAATTCGTAACCAAGTCATAAAGCAGAGAACTAAAGCAGAAAAAAAACCGATATCCCGCGACGAATAAGCTCGCTGAAATGACAATGGGATGGTCACACACACAGAAGAACAGATGGCAGATGGGCAAGTAAGGTTCTGGAGTGGAGGCCGCATTTAGGAAAAGGAAGTGTTGGTCAACCGTTCACCAGGTGGGAAGACGATCTTCGTGCAGTAGCCGTTCCGGGATGGATGCGAGTAGCAGGAGATCGGTCGTCTTGGCGTTCATTGAAAGAGGCCTACGTCCAGCAGTGGACCGACAAAAGCTGATAATGATGATTGATGATGATGTACTTCACAGGGACCCATCACACAAGTTGATCATCGACAATGACGCCGGCGGTGATGACGCAATGGCAATATTCCTGGCCTTGCTGTATGAGAGACATCACAACGGGTGAGCAATAATTTTATCACCTATGTTTTTCTTTTCAACGATAGAATTGATTGTCACCCATTCGATTGTAGTTACCTTGCTAAAAGTATCTACTTTTTACTATGCTGACAAATGACAGCAGATAAAATAGAAATAATCTATATATTATTAGAAAAGAAAAACTAACAGTCTGGATGCGATCGATTCTCTCAAAATCTACTTGCCGGATTTTCAAGCGATTTTCACTATTGAATAGAAAACGAGAAGGTTTTAGTGTTCTTTTTGTTAAGGTAGCAATCTGGGCCGTGTTATTCATGGGTGAAGTGGACGCGGAGCGGTCTTATTTATAAGTGCTAGGTAAATTTATGGGAGTGATTTCGTGTAAAGGGACGTATATGGTAACCGGGAAGTGCAGCATTCGCTCTGCTTCACTGTTTATATCTGCTTTGAATATGGAATTATTCGTACGTGTAGTAACAATACCGGTTTAGTAAACGCGGAAAAGCTTGACTTTCACGTCGTGCATTTAATAGAAACCTTGACAACGTGAGGAAATCGGATTCATTTATTGAAATAAGATATAATGTAAGTCCCTTTATTTTAGAATAACGGTAAACGAGAAATCAGGGCCTTTTTTTACGACTACCGACGCCCATGAACATCCACATAATTACTATGCCGATGCGTTGCCCTTCTTTCCAGTAGCCACTTTCAGTTAGCCGGTGTCCATTGGATTGAGGGGGGCAATGGGCCACCGGCTACTCACAAACCGCATGAAATGTGACACCGAAGATGTCATTTTGCGGCGGTATTATGTTAGCGAGAGGTACCTCCTCGGTCGTGCGGACCCACATCCACATACTCTGCAATAAAGCAGAGCACTACCTCTTGCAAATTTTGGTAAGATTGATAATAATAATAATAATAATAGTATTAATAATATCCGTGGACTTATCACACTACGTTAGCCTAGCCATGTGCTAAGTACCGTAAGGACTTGTGTTATATATTTAATAATCTTATATATATTTAATAATTTTACAGATTTAAGAAATATCATATATTTTAAGATTTTTATTATAGAAATACATGTAATACATATATAAACATCCATGACCTAGACCTATCTGCGATTGATCCTTGCTAAGATTGGGCCTAGCTTGCATTTTGGGTTGCAGAGGTCAGGTCAGAGAGTTGACAGTGGCTCTGTGTATAAAACTTGCCTCGTCAAAGTCCTGGATTAGGTAGTCGACCCCGACGTCATGTGATATAGAAACGGAATAAGGCTAGGACGAGGAAGAAGACGCGAATGTTACAAGTTAAAATAAAACGATTTTAATCACTGGTTCAGACGAGCGGAAAAAGTCGACGCTCTAAAATGGGCTAAAGAGAATAATAATGAATATCTAGGTAGATATTTAAAAAAAGCAAAATCAAATACAGTAGGTGCTTAGGTATTTGATTTCCTCCTTCTGTCCTATATGTTTATTAGTTTGTCTGCTGTGTTTTTAATTCTATTCTATTCTAGAATAGTTTTATTATGAGAAAGCATCACTGTTTTTCAGTCCAAACCTCATCGCGCTGACCACGGCCAATGGGAACACGAAGGAAGACAATGTGTGTGTCAACAACCAGAGAATACTACAGGTCATCAAGCGACAGGACGTGAGTTTTTATCAAGTTAACTTCTTTAAGCGCGCTTATCTTGCGGAGTAAGCTGGCGCGTGTGTGACGAGTGCGTTACGAAAGTGAAGCGAAAGCCGTGAGGGGGGTGGGGGTGGTATAAGTTAGTGCAGTCAATGAAGAGACGCAACCCGTTTCGTATATATCTGTGGGGGCAATAGAATAAGGGAGATGTGAGCACACACATTCTATCTCTCTTTCTTTCATGCCAGTTCCGTTTGAGAAACTAAAGAAGTTTAAAGTTTTACGACGCTCGTGTGGTTTAAAGCAAACTCATATTTTATTGTAAATACTCACATATTATATCATATTTTTGAATTGTTCATCCCGACCTCAGAGTCAGGGAAGATCGTCCCTCGGTCCTTTTGTCCCTCCTCTGGATATGATAATAATAATTAAATTAGCTACTACAAACACTCTCATATCGGGAGGCGGCGGGCCTCTCCCCCATCTGCGGTATAGAGGAGGTCGGTCTTTCGACGCCTATAAATACCAATGCGGTATTGGTCTTTTCTTCATTTCTTAAGAAGTAAACTCATATTATTATTTTTTTAATACTGAGCCTTCCCCTATATAATCCAGCTTCTCACTCCAGGTCCCTATATACCGTGGGTCGAAGGAGTCGCTAGTGGTAACCCCAGATGCCGGAGACTATTACGGTAAAGATGGCTTAGGGGACACGGGGGAGGTGCTGACTAATCTGGTGCCACCGCAGACCCAGAATGCTGTGTCCACTTTGATTGAATTGTCGAAGATTCACAAAGGTATAGTTTTCTAGATATTTTTGTAGTATAAATGGTGAAACCTGCAGTAGCTTTGGTGACTGCTGACGCCAAAAGATCTGACTTCCTCCTGGAAGGGACGGCAACATACCTATAACTGGTGAGAGCCCCCGCCGGAAATTCACACATCACACGAAAAGCGACAGCACTACCTCTTACAAATGTATTCTTGTCAATTTCGTAATCACAAAAAAAATTTAATTGTTAGAAAGGCGGAATACGATCCGACGTTGATAACCAACTCGGCCGAAGCACGTATTGCACGACGCCGACGACGCAACCGCGATAGCATCATAGCAGTAGCTAAGCCGAACATGACAGACACTACGACACGCACCGGCAGTAAAAGCCAATAGGGCCAGCTAACGGATAGCAGTTTTTAGTCGGTAGTAGTTATCGCTACACGACCCGAGGCTGACACACACTTCAGGCCCCCTTGAGTCGGCAGAATGGTGCGTAAATGCATTTTTCCTGCTAGAACCAATTCACTATGTACACCGCTTGGAACCGGTCGAGGCGTAGAAACCTCACATATAGTAACACAGTTATAACAGCTAACTGACAAAATGACCCACTCACACACCGCATACGAATAAGAACCCGGGTTCATATCCGTAAGTAGAGAGTTTGGATTGTTAAGAATTAATATAAACGAGATCTTTAGAGAGTTGCAATAATAAATTAAATCATGATCACGTCTTTTGCTATTTCGAGCGCGATTCAAACCTCTCCCGCCAGAAGCCAAACAATAAACGAGCTCAATTATCCCCATCCACGTTTCCGCATCATAAAGGACACCGTGCACGTGCCGTCACATTAGTGTGGGAAGGGGACCGTCTCCCCCTATTCGGTCACAAAAATAATCACTATAGGATACGTTACGATAGATTTCTAAAATTGAGTATATTGCGACGTTGTCAGCTGTCAAGTGGCAAATTCAGTTAACAATTAAAAATCTATGGTGGAACCGTAAAGAGTTTTACAAGTGTTTAGGTGCTATTTAGTGTTAGTTATTACATACATTGTAATAAAATAAATAATTAATTGACTTAAGTAGTAACCGGTGAAACTATTGTATTATCTCGCACTTATTGTATCTCGTTGCATTGAGGTGTTGTTACAATAAAACTACTTTTACGGATTCTCGCGGTTTATTTAATTATTTAACTAACCCGACGTTTCAGAAGCTTTACAGCAACCATGATCACGGGTGGATATATGTCCTGATGTTGCAAGTTTTTTGAAGTACCCGAAGAATTATAATTTTAGTTATTCCGATTAACGCAAACAGTACTTATTGTATCTTGCTGTCTTGAGGTGTTATGTTTACTTTTTGATTTGATTATATTTACCATAGGGTCGCAAGCAGAGGGAAGAACCCAGCCATCTTCTCCCTTGAAATTTGGATGTTTTTAATTTCATTAACCTTCCGGATCATCCTTGGAGGGAATCGGTGTTCCCTAGGGAGGATTTGCGCTTTATCAAATCTAATGTAATGGCAGGGGCCAACTTCAGCATGCTCACAGACTGCAGATTTTGTAACACGTCGCTGTTTCATATCGGCTATATGTTCTCTAACGCGAGTCTTTATAGATCTTTTAGTTTGCCCTATAAAGGAGAGTCCACAATCACAATCAAGCTTGTACACGCCTGCATCTTGC
Organism: Eumaeus atala; assembly: GCA_017140195.1. Lineage (NCBI taxonomy): Eukaryota > Metazoa > Arthropoda > Insecta > Lepidoptera > Lycaenidae > Eumaeus > Eumaeus atala. Next base: position 243,368 of record JAFELO010000321.1, on the reverse strand, counting down.
AGAGGGATATGGCACTTCACTTTTGGTAAGAACTGACTAACCTGCCTTGACGGCTTAAATAAGTTTTTATTGAAGTTCGCTTAAGAATATAGCCAATTTTATCAGCCACCCCCTTTCATTATGGTAATATTGCGAATATGGTAGGTAAGCGCTCGATGGTTTCGGCTGGTTTCACTGGCTCCTGTGGAGCAGACGGGGAACCCGAAGCTTGTTATCTCGCAGAACTTGCTTCACATGATGGAGTTCGGTATCCAGGTGTCGCTTGTCACAGGTGCCACGTGCTCTTTGAAACAAACATTTACCCACGTAGACAATTGTTTTGGATGGTGATGAGAAGTTGATGAGAGTTTTGGTCATCCGTAATCTCAACAACACCTTCAGTCATACTGTATATAGAAAACATACATTTACCCACGGTAGACAATTCTTTTGGATGGTGATGAGAAGTTTATGAGAGTTTTGGTCATCCGTAATCTCAACAACACATTCAGTCATACTGTATACAGAAAACATACACCCATACTGACCGGTATCTAAACGGTAAATCTTCACTAGGGAACACAGATTCTTTATTAAATAATTTAAAAGAAACCGCGATAGAATCCGTAAAAGTACTTTTATTGCAACGAGTAACATGCGCGTAAACTTAAAACATCAATTTGAGGCGTTATGTTTGAATTTGACTGATACTGGCCGGTATCTAAACGGCAAATCCTCACTACGGAACACCGATTCCTTCCAAGGATGATCCGTGAGGCTATTGCAATTTAAAAAAAAACATCTAAATTTTAATAGAGAAGATGGCTGGGTTCTTACCTCAATAAGTAAGTACCGTTTGCGTTAATCGGAACAACTAAAATTTTAATTTTTCGGGTACTTTTAAAAACTTGAACATCTGGACATCTGTCAACTCAGTCCATCCGTGACCATGGTTGCTGTAAAGCTTCTTATGCGTCGGGCCAGTTAAATAACAAAAAAAACCGCGATAGAATCCTTATAATTACTTTTATTGCAATGAGTAACATTCGCGTAAAATTAAAACGTCAATTTGAGGCGTTATGTTTGGATTTGACCATTGTTGCTGTGAAGCATCTGATACGTCGGCCCTGCTGAACAACAAAACAATAATAAACCGCGATACAATATGTCAAAGCAGTTTTATTGTAATATTCTTTTGCGTATTTTCCAGATAACCTCACGGTTGTGACTTTGGGTTCCCTCACAAATGTGGCGTTGGCGTTGAAAATTGACCCGGAGTTCATAAGTCGCTTGGCGCACTTGTACGTGGGCGCAGGACACATACACAGTGAGTAATATTCGGACCGAAGTTATAACCGCAGACTGACAGAATGAGCCACTCCCACACGGCTTACGAATAGGACACGGGTTCATATCCGTAAGAGCGATTAGTTTTATTAAAATCATAAAACAACGCGATCATTAGAGAGCTATAATAATAAATTCCATGACAAAGGCTTTGCTTCGACGCATTGCCAATTCGTGAGCGAATCAACCCTCCTCAATCAGAGGGGGAAGATGTGGGCCTCCTTCGATAACCCAAATAATAAAAGATTCTAATTATCCTCATCAACGTTTCCGTATCACTAACGGCATCGTGCGCGCGTTTACCCCCTATTGTGGAGCAGGACCGTCTCCCCATATTGGTACCAAAAATAGTTACTACAGGGTGCGTCCACGATGAACTTGGTACATGTCTTCTCATGTCCGGGAAACGAGGAATCTCTGTCCCCCCTTTCGTCTTCCTAAACAAGAAGAGACAAAAGTCTTCGCTAGTCTGATCAAAGACGGACATAAAATTCTACTACTATACGATACAACGAATAATATTGAAAATTAATAATTTTACATTACACCACTCTCAAATTATTAAAACCACTATCACACAACCCTGGGAGACCTTGGCCAGTTGTCAAGTAACACAAACGTCGTTATTGTAACAGAGCGTATCAGAATCACTTCAAATAGATTTATCAAAATGACACACGTACACAAAATAGTGGAAGTTGATGACGCTAGAATTGTGCCTTCAGCTGATGCGTACGCCGAGGCGGAGTTCAACGCACACATGGACGTAGAGGCGTACCACGTGGTTGCCGCGCACGCCACGCCGGACAAAGTCACCGTACTGCCGTTCTCGCAAGTGCAGGAGTATGCCAACTTCAGTTTGGTAAGTATAGCGTTAACCTGAAATAACTTACATTGGTGGTTTTGTTGAAGAGGGCAACGCATAGTGATTATGCAGATATTCATTGGCGGCGATAGTTGAAGAAGGGCACCGTTTGCTTTTTTGTTCCCCCTATATTATAAAAAAATGTATCATTACAATACCTACTTTTAGTACACATGAACTCTGGCAGATGGCGCTTGTTCTAAATATACAGTTGCCACGTTGAATTAAAGAAACAATATAATGACCGTTCACGAACCAAAACGCGCGCCCTATTGTTCAATTCAGGCATTAGAATTGAAAGACGGTATGACAGAATTGCGTGTAACCGGTAGTCATTGGAGCACGTAGTACACACGATTTACGGTAAGAAATAGTTTCTAAGTCGAACCTTAGAAGCTAGTACACACGACTTACGGTAGATGACGTTTATTCGTAAGAAATAGTTTCTAAGTTGAACCTTAGAAGCTAGTAGACACGATTTACGGTAGGATGATTATTCGTAATAAATAGTTTCTAAGTTGAACCTTAGAAGCTAGTACACACGACTTACGGTAGATAAAGTTTATTCGTAGTAAATAGTTTCTACGTAATATCTTAAATCATTAATAATTAATTATAAATATTTGCATGCTTATTAATAATAGCGAACTGTGACGATACTGGAAGATATACTTTTAATCAGCGAATTGTGACGATTCTGAATGACATACTCTCAACTTTGACATACCCTTAATAAGTCTGACTTACTCATGATTCACGCAAATAAAGATTTTATATTATTTCACTTACTACTGTAGCATGGCTATGTTAGTTCAATACGTGTTCAAGCTTAAAGCTTGTGAGTATAGTCAATTGAGCAGAATCACTTCACATTAAAATTAAAATTTTGTAACGTGTTATCTTCTTGCCGAAAAATGTACTATAGTTTTGTCATTGCTAGTTTAAAATTTTATAATTAAGGTAACTTGCCAAATTGTAATGTGCCGAAAAATGCTAGTTATTGATGTTAAATCGATAGTTGATTTTCATGGTAATACTTTGTGGTCCGTATGTTTATGGAATTTTAAAGGGCTCTTTCCGGTTGCCTATAAGTATGAAATTCGACAAGATAGAAGATAAAACGATGAAAACTCCAAATTCATTAGAATAATTCAAAATGGGTGATTGCGCACGCAATTGTAAGTAAGCCGTTTGTACGGAACGCTCCGTGTGGAAGTGTGTGTACAAGTTAGGCCAGCACGACCGGGGAAGAAGCTCTCGCTCAAGTATTCAACATTGCGCTGTTGCTGTGGCGTATCGTGCGGTTTGCGAGTTTCTGATGGCCCGTTGGAGGGGAGGAGGAAAGGAATGCAACGCATTTGTATGTCAATGTTGACGATGTGTTTTGACGTAGGTAGACGTTACAGGCTACAATTGCACGTTTGCCCACTTATACTAAAAATTACCCCTTTTTTGGTAGTATTATCTATTTTAGTATGTAGCAATGATTACTGGGTCATCTTCTTCTACTGGATCATCCCTACATGTAGTTAGCAATATTAGGATGTCGTCGAATGCTCCAGGCCTGGAGGATGGAGGTGCTGGGAGGGATACAGACGGATATCATGAGAGCCCAGAACCAGTTCGAGCAGGTGTCGTTCAAGTCGCAGGAGTACTGGCAGGCGCTGGACCCGGCGGTGGTCGCCGCGGCCGTCAAACCCGGGCTGGTTGGCGAGTACAAGTACTCGAAGAACGATATCGTGTTATGCGGTAGGTATATGCCCTTTGTGGCTGACTGGTGGTCTAGCGCTAATTATTTTCAAGCACAGACGTGTGAGGACCTGGGTTCGATTCCCGGGTCGGACCAGAGTCTCTTTGGGATTTTTTAAATTTCTAATAACATTCCGAATTCAGGAAGTTGGCGGTGTTTTACCCTCGGGCCTCGGGCCTGGGCTCACAATTGTGCACCATAATGGTCATACTCAGCGTGACTGTTACTATTAATTTTGTTATTATTATTAAAAGGGTACCGAAGCCCATTGACATCTGCACATTAACCGCGCTGGTGCGTAGTCTCCCTCCCCTTCAATGAACCACCTACGACTCACAAACCGCAATAAACGCGACAGCATACCTGGCCCCTTTTCACGTCAGCAAAGAAGCCATTTTAGCTACCGCGCGCGAGCTGCCCTCGCGGTCTCTCTGGCCATGTTAATAATGGGTAAATTAACTATTATAATCTGTCGTATATCGGGATGCATCTCTCCCATCTGCGAGAGAGTGGAATGTCGGACCCGCTTTCGATCCAAAATCTAGTCTCTGTTTCACACGATTTCTCTCTGCATTTTTTTTATACTGCGGGCTTTATATAGTTTCATAAGGAGTGCATTCTATAAATTGCCAGCGAGAGCTTACAAAACTTATTGAAATATTTGGTTCCAGGTGGAAAGCGAGGCTTCACAACTAACGAATTTGTGGACAAAGAGCATGCTAACGTTCGTATCGTCCACTCTCTGAGGACGGAAGAGTACAAACAGTTTCTGCTGGATCTGTTTTCTTTAGAATAATTACAATATTGAACTCGTGTGTGTGTGTGTATTTTTTTATAGAATTCATACGAGAAATCGAAGTCATTTTACTACTGACGCCCATGAATATCCAAATAATGACGTAGCCGATGCGTTGCAAATCTCCCCCAAAGGGCCACCGGCTACTACAAACTGCACGACACGCGACGCTGAAAATTTTACGGCGGTTTTATGTGAGCGAGAGGCGCCATATAGATTATATATGTCGTAGTCATATGGTACATACAGATCGCCGTATAACAATACCGCTAGCTATTTTCAAAAATATCTTCGACCTATCTATCTTGGCATAGCTTTTTAAATTCTCTTTATTCAACAATCGACGCCATTGTTGTCATGTCATGCAACGCCGCGAGTGTTAAACTTAGGAACTATAATGTGTCAGAAACGCGCTATGAAAGCGGTACTATCTTTGTCTATATAATCTCACATTGCGTATAATGAAATGAATGATGAAAGATAGACACAGTGCACTACATTTGCTATCTCTTTCTACTTAGACGGCCACGTTTTGGGCTGGCTCCCCTGCTGTATCTATGTGTTTGACCCGAGTATCTAACCCAAGTTTTCTAGTTTTAGAATGAAAAACTATTTTTTGTTTTACTTCCTATTGTAATGTAAGCAGTTTATTAGGAGCTAGTGCCATGCTGCATTGCAGCGGAATCGGACTTGCAGGTCCGGGAAGGTATCTCTCGCTCATCACAACGTTATAAGGCGGCCGGTTGGAGGATAGGAGGGCAACGCATCTGCGTGAAAATTATGTAATGTATATGGGCGTCGGTAGTCGTGAAAAGGCTATGATTCCTCGTTCGTCTCCTATGTATCAAAAAGGAAATATATCTGGGCCAAATGTTATCTAATTCTGATCAGTAGTTTTTCAAATATACAAGGATTTTTTACACTTTCCTATATTTAATATTTGGAACAACACCATCAAAAGGTAATGAAAATAGGGACATTCATAATTATAGCTAACAATAATAATAGTATTTTAATATAATAACAATAATATGATAATATGCTTTGACGATCGGTTCAATTAGTAACGTGGAGGTCATTCCGCGTGTTCGATATAGCAAGAGGTAGTGTCATGCTGCATTGTTGCGGAATTGGGCCGGCACGACCAGGGAGATACATATCGCTTACAACTGCACCTCCGTAAAGGAACATCTGCAGTGTCGCGTTTCGTGCGATTTGTGAGTAGCCGGTGACCCACTGGGGGAAGGGAGGAAGGAGGGCAACGTATCAGCATGGTGATCATATGGCTGTTCATGAGTGTCTGTAGTCGTAAAAAGGCTTGGATTGCTCGTTTGCCTCGCCAGACGTAGTGGGATCGAATCCCGGCAGGCCATATATATTCATCTTATGTATTATGTGTATTTCTATAATAACAACCTTAAACATATTTCCGTTGCCTAGTATCTGTAAGGCAGGAGGTAGGCATAGGACTAGACTGACGTGGTGTGATAAGTCCACAGATATTATTATATACTGCCAAAGTATGCTGCTCATAGTTGTTTTCATTTCTAGTTTTATTTTATTTATCACAGGGTCTCTAGCGCCGCTTATTGCGGGGCTGAAAGTGCCCTTTGACCTTTTGGAGGATATTAAAAGTGACGACCCTCTGCTGAATATTAAAGGACGTACTCTTACAGGGTTATTATGTTGACATTGCGATATTATTGTGCATTGTGTGGGTTCGAGATGCTTATTACATTTATGTGGGTACTTGCCGTGCCCCGCGGTTTCACCCGCGTAACTCCGATCCTTTTGGCCGTAGCGTCATAACGTACAGCCCATAACTTTCCTCATGAATGAAGCTCGCATACACAAAAATAATTGAAATAAAAATAAAAGGTTCGATCTGCAGTTACAGATAGTAGCGCGATCAAGCAAGCAAACAAACTCTTCAGCTTACAGCTACATTAATACATTAATTATTGTTAATAATAATAAAAATAATAATATCTGTGGACTTATCACACCTCGTCAGCATAGCCCCGTGCTAAGTACCGTAAGGACTTGTGTTACAGGTACTGGACAACGGAAATATGTTTAATATTTTTATAGATTTAAGAAATATTATATATTTAAGATTTTCATTATACAAATACATACAATACATATATAAACATCCATGACCTATGCGGGATTCGAACCCGCGACCTCTGGCGTAGTACGCGGACTAACCGCCACGTTACCAACTGAGACAGCCATTGTACACATTCATTCCTAAATAAGTAAATAAATGTTTGAGTGTACTGTAAGCATATATTCATCATTATCAGCCCTGATCGGTCCACTGCTGGACAAACGCCTCTTTCAATGAACGCTAATACGGCCGATCTCCTGCTACTCGCATCCATCCCGGACCAGCTATTGCACGGAGATCGTCTGGTACCTGGTGAACGGTCGACCAACACTTAGTTATCCTAAACGCGGCCTCCCCTCCAGAACCATAGTGGCTCATCTGCTATCTGAGTCTGTTACCAGCCCATTGAAATTTCAGTGAGCTTATTCTTCGTGTGATATTGGAAACTTTAGCTCCAACGAAACGAAGTCATAAGGCTTATGACTTCGTTGCGAATTCTATCGGACAAAGAAACACCTTGCGGACTAGTCCTAAAGTAAGAGAAGTAAGATGCCATGTTTCGGCCCCGTAGGTCATCACGGGGAGAACGCATTGATTGAAGACTTTCGTCTTCAATCTCTAGGGTATAGGCGACATGAGAATGTGGCCAATGCTTCCGGAATGCTGCCCAACCTAACTGAATCCTTCTATCGGCTTCGTTCCCTATATAAGTTATGTCTACCTAATAGCATTAGTTGCCCGAGGTAGACGTATTCGTCTACGACTTTGTGAATAGCACCATCGACGTTGACCGGCCTAGGGAAACTCATTTAGAAATACAACCTCAAAGTGGTACAAGTATACGCACCAACCTCGCCACATTCCGATGACGACGTGGAGGCAACTTATGAGGATGTCTCAAAGGCCTTACATAACACCTGTAAGGCCCAGTTTAATGTTGGTATGGGGGACTTTAATGCTAAAGTGTAAGTACGAAATGGTGTCGAATCGAGTCTGGGATCACGTGGAGTCGGAGGTCGAAATCCCAGAGGACAAATGCTGATAAACTTCGTCGATACTGTGACAATGAACGATATTGACTTTATTATAGAAAGCATATATTTAGGGATGTCCCCGTGATCAACTGCTTTAAAACCGGAAGTGATCACAGATTGGTTAGAGGCTCTCTGAATGCAGGCGTGTCTGATTAGTGCAGTCAACACTCCGCCCTAACTTCCAACGAACCATGATAGGTCCCGAAAAATTCGAACTGGAATTAAAAAACCGGTTCGATACCCTAGATAACTACAATGAAAATTGACGAGGCCATGCGTGGCAACATTGGTTGCATGTGGGACATGGGTTAAGGAAATTGTAGGAGTAAGTATACGAGCAGGAAAGCTAAACTCTCGGATGAGACGCTTGGACTTATGAGGGAACGCAGGGCACATGAAGAGATTACGTTTGCCGATGTCAAGCTTCTTTCAAAGTGAACCCGCAGATTAATACATAGCAGCCGATACCTTCGCATTTCAAATATACAAAGGGTTACAAAGCGGTTGAGCGGAAGAGAGGGTCGAATGTTTTTGTGGAGAAGCTTGGAAAAAGTCATATGACAAAGGTTAGGACTGATTCTGGGGTTACCGTTTCTTCTAAGCCTGGGATCTTATCAGAGATCGAAGGTTTTTATAGCAAGTTGTATACGTCACACGCTCCTGATCCCGATACCCCGATAAACTATCCGCATGCAAACCTGACACGACATTGAGCTAGAAGATATTTAATTTTGTCCTTCAGCGGGGCGTACTCCCAAGGTATGGCTTGGCAGTGACGTTATTTTGTTTTTTTAGGTGGGTGACTATTCATTTCTTCAAAATGACGGACCAATTGTTCTCAAGAGTGTTGATGAATCGTCTCACCACAAAACTTGACGAATTACAGCCAGCCGGAGCAGGGTGGGTTTCGTAGAGGATCTAGCACCATGGACCACATTTTCACCATAAGGCACGTCGTACAAAAGACACATGAACACAATCAGCCGTTGTGCCTTGCCTTTGTGGACTTTTCTTCTTTTTTTTTTCAGAGGGACCTAATACTGGTTGGCGGCGCTAGTCCAGCCTCAACAGTTCGACTGACTACGAATACTTTTTTGTCTTCAGGTTACCTTTGTGGGCTGTTCTAGAAGCTTTATAGTGATGTCAGGTCGATTGACGAAATGCCGAAGTACTGAGAGCATTGTATGACGCTGCTTTCATGTCCCTTCTAATTTCGGAAGGTTAAACAAGGCCAATATAGTGGCATCGATGAGTGCGACGGGGGTTGTTATTTCGCTGAAACTGTTCGCTAATGCTTTGGAGGACGTTTTTAAGACTTCAAACTGGGCAGAATGCGGCATAAATATTAACGGCCGAATTGTTGGGAGCCTAAATTAATCCTCCCGATGTATAATTATTATATAAAAAATATAATAATATCTCCCTTTTGAAGTCCCAAAGGAACTCTTGATTTCAAAATTTTCTAAATTAGCTACTTGACATTGCAATTAATAAATTAAAGATATTTCGCAGTCTCAATAACACAAGAATATTATTACATGTCGATGGGTCTAGCATTCATCAGATGAGAAAAGGGAAGACGATTTCCGGGCATGTTTGGTTGTTTATGGACGGAGGCATTTGTCCAGACGCGGTCAATAAAGGCTAATCTACTGGTCGTTATCATGACAGTGAAATTAACAAAACCTACGAATCATGCCCGTAATACATTATTATAGATCGCCCACGGCCACTTTTATATAGTAAGTTATCATGAGGGGTCTACAGATGTCGAATAGCTTGACATTAAAACGTTGTGCCGAAATAAACAATAATAAAAGTGAATAGTAACAAATTAGATATTTTTCCTGGTCGTGTCGGCCCTTGGAGACTGTCTGGCGGAGGTTCTCGCATTACGATCAAGCATATTCGTATTTTGATGACGTCCGACTCGACCCGATTCGACAGCTCTGCAACAACGGCACACGTCTACCAGAACGCTATAAGCTTACACAATTTGTTTTACAATAGAGAGAGAATTCAACATGTTATAAAAGAAATTAATACAATTTTACCTTCCAGCTTACACATACTATTTGTGGCAATGCCTGACAATGTCAAAAATGTTACACTAAACAATAAAAAGGTAATTCAAATTCGAAATTCAAATTCTGCCCCGGGCGGTACTCTTCTTATTTAAAATATAACCTGTATAATGCAATATAATGATGACTACTCTCGCTATATAATTTATGTATGTAATGTATAGTATATATTAAATTAAAATACCTAAATAAGAGAGCGGCAAAATTGTCTTCCGCCCCACGCAACCGACAGTCACGATACGCCACTGGGAACAACACATAATAAAGCCTTTAATATACCTGCTCTTATACTTGAAATCAGGCAAACTAGAAGTGCCGTAAAGACTTTTAACCTTGTCAGTAGGTATTAGGTTAAGTTGTTCACACGCGTAACTAAAAAATCTCTGAGCTCTACGTAGAGGGACTAAACCCGATTCACCAGGATCGAATTTGAACTACTTCTTAAAGAAGACAGCTAGTTTTCTACTTGAAATTACTTTATGTACAGTCTATTATTAAAAAGTTTTAATTTTCCATTGATCATAAATTAATTAAACGACAGTGTCTTAGCGATTCTTAAATTGTGATCAAAGTGAGCCGCAGGTGATGAATACTTATTAGCAGCGGAAATTATAATTTAAGAGGTGTAATATATTCTCATTAATTATCGCCTATGTTGTACGGTGGTATTAAATGTTTAATTTAATTAAATTAAATAAACCTGAGGTTTTAATGTGCTATAATAACACGGCATGGCGGTGTTTAGTATGTAGTCATTATGGGAAAAATACAAAGATAAATTCATAAGTGTTTGCCAAGAGTCTTCGCATCCGGCGTGTCTGTATGAAGAGAGTAATGAATTGAGGAGGCAAGGCAGTTATGTAAGAATCGTGATCTATGGCATTCCGTTCTGGCTGCCTACACCATTAGGGAGCTGGCGTGGAGATGTGCTGTTGTTGTTGGATAACAATATCTTCACAGCACTATTTTATGTAGGTACTATTATGTGGTAGTGTAACTCAAGTAATAAACATTGAACATGGTGCGGAATTTCACCCACAGTATGCCCATGTCGTTTTTTCAGGCTTTATACCAGCAGTAGAATTCCATTTTCGGACATCGCTACATAAGTCAAAGCTGCGCCCTTGATGTTCGTAAATCCACAATTGTGCCTTTTAAACGACATTTCTCACTGGACCCTCAGATCCGGATAAAACATACATAGCTCTATCCATCATCAATCAGATCATGTACAAGACCAGTCTTCATCTCAGCGAGTGCTGCGCGTATGAGCTGCCTTCACGGCGTCATTAACTTGATGAAGTCTAAGTGATGTGTGAGGCGGTCTAATAGATTGCCTATCTAGTAATGGATTTGCTGCATCACTCGGGGAGCCGGCAGAATACTTGCATTACATTACTGTCCTGTCCCAGAGACATAGCTAACTGGAAGTACTCAAATCAAACTCATTTTTTTTTTCTAAATATACTTTCATCCGAAACCTTCTGGTGACTATCGACGCAGATAAATAGCTGCTCATAAGCTATGCGGATTCGTCTTTCAATCGGGCTTACTCAGAAACCTCAAAAAACGCCACAGCATACCTGACACTGTGCCATTACTCCCTTCTAGTGTAGTACTCAGGAAGTTACCTCTCGCTCACACCAGGAGGTAAGATACAGGGCAACTTATAGGTATTATTCATTTATGCTTGTGCGAATGTTTGATACTATGATATGGTAGATACTTTTCAAATTACACTCTTGCCTTTTCGCCTTCCCCCCTGTAATATGAAATAATACTCTAAATTTGAATGTCGCCATAATATTTTTGCTTTCCTACCATCATAAACTTTTAAATTAACCAATCCAGTATGAACGAATCTCTGGTTTGGAAATGGGAATGCAGAATTTTCTCAAGATGAAAGGCTTCGGCGTGTAATGAAAGTCTGTGATCCTCCAGTGCCATTAAATAATTGCATTGACGTTTGTTTAGTATTGTGCCACGCTAGCGGACGGTCCCTCGAGTACCCGCTAATGCAAAATAGCTTTCTTTGAATTATTTTCTTTTTTACATTGCTACACAACTATACAAATCATATGCTCAACAAATGTTATTCGGATTATTTTCGCCATGATGTCATCATTTACAGACAATTAGTATCTGAAATCTATTATGATATCTTGTCTATATTTATAAAAATAAATGTTTGTGTACATTTATGTCATCGATGAACTCAAATAGTGTTGTACCGATTATTATGAAAATTGGTACATACCTCATCTTGTCATAAATATTGTAACAAAGGAAAAAAAATTGCAAATAATACTTATTATTTTTACAATGTGCTAGTTTAATACACAAAGATAAAACAGTAAAAAATATGAAAGCTTATTCGAATTTGGTCCTTTACAGGACCGTATTACAGCCAGGATTGAGGGCTACCAATAGAAGCACGCTCACTTTCCATTGGGAAATTCTTCGTTGCTCATCGAATGGATTGTTTTGGGGACTCCAAATTATCATGGCATTTAGAGCAAGCTGTACTAAAACTAACCATAAAACATTCAGCGGATTAAGATCCTAACTAGGCCTTCAGCTCTGACGTAGTATGAGACATTAGCTTTCAACCTGGACTTGCTTGAAGGACCATACTTTGTTATTTAACATGGCGTTATTAAGGGGCTTAATTATCTTCTCAAAAATGGTATTTTGATGCACCTGTGCCGATGTTTTTATACCTTTTTCACAAAAATAAGGCTCAGTAACATATTCATAGCTAAACCATCATTAAAGTCGGATAATGCCCACATTGCACTCTGTCTACTAATTGGGAAGCTTCCTTAGAGCTTCGGGCATAAATACGGTAATTTTGTTTGTTAAAATATTGCTTAATTGTAAAAAAAAATCCCAGCCGCAAAAAACTGTAACCTCCCATTGCGTAGCGCTTCAGTTGTTGTTTCGATTTTACCACCCTGTCCCCACCCTGTCACCCATCTTTAATTTATCAGTTAAGAGGCGTACCTATTAATAGCCCGCTACACAAACATTCACATCTTCGTTTCGCCGATGATATGATTGTGGTGGCCGAATCGTTGGCGTAAAAACACCATCTAGAATTATATTGTACCCTCTAAACAAATAATAAAATTAATGTACATTTTGATATCAATTGCTCGCCTTAAAATGTATCTGGTGTACATAGGCATACATATCCACGGTGCAGTTTTATTACATCGTTATTGTCAATAAGCTAATATAAAACTACACTGTTGTGTTGCTAATGGGCCCTCGAGTGACTAGTTACTGCTATGCTTGTGGGTTCCGTCTGTTTGTGGACATTTAATTATGCGCAAGCTACTAGGTACAATAATGGGATCGTAAGAAAATGACAGCTACCAGTGTTTCTTTGTAAATCTACAAGTGAACATGAGCTCTATTCGTCAAGCATAAAGTACATTTTCAAATGACTATATTGATGATTACTTATTAATATTGTCTGTTTTCTAAGTACTGTTAGATGCCTTTTGGTTGCAATGCACGGAAATGGAAGGAGAGTATTGAAGTGGTAATGAGTTTTTGACGGTACTGCAATAAGTTAAAAAATGCCATCTTCTATGTGTTATTTCATATTTTTTTGGCATTTACTTCCCTACCGACCTAGGTCGGTAATTATATTTCGCTTTAAGCCAGTACAGTAAGCTATTCCAGTATAAACCGATTCAGCGTTCCTTTAAAGTGAAGGATTCGGAGGACGTCAAGTATTTGACTTGGTGATAGAAGCAGGCGCGAACCCGAGCAGCGCTCGATGGAGTTAGCGGCCGCCGAGCGCCGTGCGCCTACTGTTTGAACAACATTCCGACCTTATGGATTTATTTCGAGTAACAGACTATTCAGATAAATTTGAAATTAAATGTTTGGTCGAAGAAATTCCTCATTTATTAAAACCGAAAAGAAAATTGATCTTGATTTCTTCATATAATATTAGAGAAAATACAGGTGATCCTTTCTCTTATATCTTTTCTAGCTTACGTATTTTTCTAGAGTCAACTGTTAATTTGTGTAATAATATTTTTTAAATTACACAAGTTAATCCCTACTGACAAGATTGCCCTTTTACACGTACGTAGCAAGTAAGTTTCACATATAAATAATTATTAATATAATAAATACTCGTATCACATAAATAAGAACTTATGTGTACACAATAAAGTATATTTTCTTTCTTTCTTTCCTTATTACTACGGTCTTTAAGAGGAACGAGACAAGAAGACTTTCGAGTGCGAGAAGAAAGCGCCGATGTATTACCGAGAACGACAGCTGTCTGAAAATAAAAAAGCTTGTAATGTCGTCCAGTCACAAGAAATTTTATCAGTTTGATTTATAAATACAATATTGAACCGGACACTGCTACAAAGAGGAATTACATTTGCTGACTCATATTGGTTTGTATTGGAATAATTGTATTCTGTTGGAAAATATTTCTATTCTCCTTTTTTACGAATTTACTCTGTACAGAAACATGAAAGGTAATGTCTGTGTCGAAATGAAACAATTGGGAATGCCGATACATTTTTGGGTAATCCCCGATAAGTCCATATTACCGATTGCTCATTGCGGATATTGGCGCAGTGAAAGCCGCAGCAAATTGACATATTAATATGCTTTTTGTTACTACATTTGTTCTCCACCTCGAGGATATGACTGAGTAGGCGAGCGGCGCGAGCTGGACAGTCTTACTCTGGACGTTCTCTCTTCAGATGCTTCTCATCAGGAGCGTGATTCTATATGTTTAGAGTTTACTCATTAAGCGATTCAAGGCGCGTGCTATAAAACAAATATAAGCAGTAAAATAGTATGAAGCAAATTTACCACGTGTTTATAACTTAGAAGCTGCATATTTTTATGTTAATAAAATTACTGTTGCTTCATCCACTTTTATTTCAATGATATTTATAATATCTGGTAAATGATAGTCGAACGACACAATGGAGCTGATTGCGTGAATATTCAGTGTTCACTACGGGCTGCTCGGGGTCCAGCGGATACCAAACTACATATTTGTGAATTTACATACGCCTTATCTATTTAAAGCCAGATATAAATTTACGGCTTTCTACACATGTAATATATGAAATATATTAAGTTACTAGTTATAATTTATGACTAGAAGTTATATATTAGCAGCAAGAAGTCTGTACTAAATTGTCAGTCAAATTTTACGAGTGCTGCCTCGAGTTTAAAAGATCACATCTGGTACATCAAGCTGCGGCACAACTTACTGCGTTTGACGCGACATGATTCGGAGCAACGCCACCGGCTTGTGTCCTCATTAATGTTGCGCTCGCCACCATCGCAGCTTCTAGTCATTAATGTAGCACTTCAGTTTGTATATAATTCACATATTCGTAAATTCGTAAGAGCAGTTTAAGATTACTGATGACTGCCGAAGCTGGTTGTCATCCGCACAATTGTTATGCAGACGTACTGCCCTCCTTCCGTCTTCTCCACCAATGGTGTCGAACCAGCGAGGCTGTGGCACACACCGCATTTACAGCAACCAAAAAAAAAAAAGCGGCACTTTCTATCAGTGCATCAAGAAAAAAAAGCGGCACTTTCTGTTCACGACCACGAAAGCTTTTTAAAATTTCCCAACAGTTTTACTTCGACATGCAGTTGTCGTTTTGACGAATATTGATCTGTCAATGAAATATCAAATTAAGTACCAGTACGAGGTACTACTTCTGTGTTTGTGACATTTTATTGCGTAACATTTTCAAAAGCTGTGCTTTCGAAACCACTCCAGTATTATTTGTATATTTCTCACTTTCTGACAACATATTGATTAAAAACGTCTTTACTTCTCTTTTTAAAAACGTCTTTACGTCTTAACTCTTGTGTTTACTTCCCGCTGTTCCATATTTAATTGATCTCAAAGGATCCGTTTATTTTCTTTTTTAGATAGAAATATTTGTGCAAAAACTTTACTAAACTCTATAAGAATCTTATCTCTGAACTTTCACTAGAAACGGTCAACATTTTTACAGTAATGTTAGTCCAAACAGTTTTTGTAAGTATGTCAGACAACGAGATACTTCGAGCACTTGGCCGCCAACCAGATACCCAAGACTCAAAGTATCGCTTAGTATTAAAGGTTTTACGCCAGACTACTACACAACTGAACATAAATTAGGGTAAGAAAATGGGAGGAATAAATAATTCGAGAGAACACCTCAGTGGATTCATGGAAAATTCGTTTTGTTCGAAATATAATAATCTCTCTTTGTCGTCGAATTTAATGTGAGATAGGAATTTTGGGTACCCATAAGACTAATAGCATACGTCACATTCTCTGCTGTGGCAGATATTCGCCTGTGGGCGTCAGCTTTCCTGTTGTCGATCAGACAGCTACTTGCCATAACATACGTCATGATTGATGTTGTAAGAGGAGATGCCATAGCAACATTGCATCATAATCTGGCCGCTCAAGTATGGAAGTACATGACCCTATCATTATACCGCCTTGTAAGTGTCGCATTTGGGGCAGTTTGGGAGTATTCGGTGTCCCATTGTGAGAGGGGACGCAGATTTTGCATAACTATTATGCATGCGGACGTTATTATGGATGCGTATGTTATTGGACGTAATCATAAAATTGCTATGATTGTTTATATCTTCTACTAACAAAAGCTAATCTTTTCTATATATTTTTATATCTTCTACTAACAAAAGCTAATCTTATATCTTCTACTAACAAAAGCTAATCTTTTCTATATATTTTTATATCTTCTACTAACAAAAGCTAATCTTTTCTATATATTTTTATATCTTCTACTAACAAAAGTTAATCTTTTCTATATATTTTAATTAACATAACTTTAGATGAGCGTGTAGTCCACAGAGTGACAGTAATTGGTTCAAAACTGGAGCCGGCTGTCGACATCTTTGCGTTGTGATTGTAGTTAAAGAACTTGGAGACATCAAGTCCTGGTGCGCGTTAATTGTAACAGGCTCATACATATTCAGTCGCACAAGTGTTGCATAAAGGTAATATTATATGTAATGTCATTTTAATAACTGGGCGTGTCCCACTGTTTCATTGCATGTGGTACGCTTGATATATATTTGGATTGTAGGTGCGATATTACATAGAAACCAAAGCAAATAGTCATTGTTGTGTCTATTTAACGGATTTTGCACAACTTGTATTCTGTATAATATTGTCTTATAGTATTCAAGTGTATATATAGTACTATAATAGGTATACAGCAGAAAATGATCATCAAGCTGAATAAGATTTTCTACAGCGTCACTTCCGTATAACCTACTTGATTATAATGACATGGTTTAGTAACTCTCTTTTTAAAAAAGTGCCATCAGTGCCGCCCTTGGTGAAGTGCCCCGGAACAACAAACACCAGGGCACCTCGACGGCTAGTCAGCCCCCTAAGGGACCAACTCCACCTTCACAGATGGGGTTGCCCAGCACTACAGGACAACCCCACCGACTTTGGGACAGTGCAATGGGGTGAGGTTCCCATCCTCGTCCCTTGCCCTGTGCGCAAAAGCGCTTCCTTCTGTTGCTGCTCTTGGGTCCCCTCTTCTTATAAGAGGGGTACCGGGAGCGATTCCTCCTGCTGATCTTTAAGCCCCCTCTTCTTATAAGAGGGGTGTAAAGATACCCCTCGGTTCAACTGGCTTTGCCTAGTTTCATCCCAGGCTACTAAGCCCCACCGCCACCACAAGGCTTGAACCATGGTGAGGATGGTTTAGTAACACCACTAGCTCATTTAGTATACAATATTACCGTAATAGATACAGTGAGCTACTCATCATTTGCTACACCAACGTACTGCGTATAGTATAATTATCATTCAAAGTACAATTAACTAAGTAGTGAAATTATTAATGTCCCTCAAGGTACCTCTCGCTAGCATGTAACGGTCATAAAACGTACGCCGTCACATTTTATGAATAGCCCGTGGACTAATTGAGGATGGTGTGAAAGCGAATAAGGCATATGCAGATGTCTATCGATAGTAACTAGACGGTTCATATTCCTTGTTTGTCCCGCTATTCTATATGAAATAGAATATTCAAAAATCTTGTGACTACAAATGTTACGGCATGTACCGCTCCTACAAATGTTACGGCATGTACCGCTCCTACAAATGTTACGGCATGTACCGCTCCTACAACCCCTTGTTTTATTTACCCCTTGTAAGTGCTGATGATAATTACAAGCAGAATCTTATTAGAGTATCACAAGACAGTTTCATTACAAGTAGAATCTTATTATATTATCACAAGACAGCTTCATTACAAGTAGAATTTTATTAGAGTATCACAAGACAGTTTCATTATTTTTATTGTAAACTTGTACTAATGTTAAAATGCGAAGGTATGAATGTATGTACGAATGTTACCCAATCACGCCAAAATTACTAAAGTGATTTTGATGAAACATGACAATGTTATATGTATAGCTTACAACACATGAGCAATAGAAAGACTAAGCTTTCACACGATTTTGTCTGTACCCCACGCGGATGAAGCCTTGGACAAACGATAAAATTTTATAAAATAGAAGTTACAGCGATATCTTATCGAGCATGCGTTGTTAATTGATTTGGCAAACATCTCACTGCACCAGCCGCAGGAGCGCCGTGAGCTCTGGATGTTATATGAAACCCCACTGCAGTTCATTCGACATTATCATCATCCTCACCCCCACCTATTTTTATTTTTAGTGACATAATATGTTTTTTTTTTCATCAGAGCCTTTTACGACTACTGACGCCCATGAACATCCACATAATTACTGTAACGATGCGTTAAAAGATTCTGTCAAATCTTTAATTACTTTTTATATTTGACTTCCCCGACTCTATCCTTGTTACCCTCGTAATGTAATACTCTAGGAAATTTGAAGCTTTATAAATTTTACGCAACAATAACTAACAAGCAAGGGCTATTCCACTACTAACGAGACCTTAATCCAATTTGAAGCTTTATAAATTTTACGCAACAATAACTAACAAGCGAGGGCTATTCCACTACTAACGAGACCTTAATCCAATTTGAAGCTTTATAAATTTTACGCAACAATAACTAACAAGCCGAGGGCTATTCCACTACTAACGAGACCTTAATCCAATTTGAAGCTTTATAAATTTTACGCAACAATAACTAACAAGCGAGGGCTATTCCACTACTAACGAGACCTTAATCACAGTGCTCTAGTTGTCAATACGAGGCCGGACAACATCCCCGTAATCAGTTCGATTGGCAGTTGTCCTGTCTGTTGAATACCAAACACCAGTCAGTTGACATAGATGAGGTGACGACTATAAACCATAAAATATAGTAAAGGATTATGTCTGAGGGCAAACGAGCAGTGAGACACCCATAAACATTCGCATATAGACGTGGGTAGCACGTCTCTATCCCTCTTTCCGTTTCAAAGGACCACTGCAAACTCACAAACCAACACCTTAGTGCCAGTGTCATGTGAGCGGTAAAAGGTCATACCGACTCAATTAGGCTGGTGCAATGCAGCATGGGACTACGTGGTGTGTGGACTCTCACTATGTGGTGTGTGGATCTGTTAGAGGCGAGGCTGGGGAGGGGGGAACACGCCAGCGTAGTAGTTATGCAGATGTATATAATGAGCGTCGTTCAGTCAACAGAGAACACGGATCAACACTTTGCCCCCACACAGCGCTTATACTGCGGAATAAATATAACTTCCTAGAATATACATTTATTTAATATAACTTCCTAGAATATACATTTATTTAATATAACTTCCCAGAATATACATTTATTTAATATAACTTCCTAGAATATACATTTATTTAATATAACTTCCCAGAATATACATTTATTTAGATAAAATTTTTTCCTGTTTTGGTGAAGGTGATGACGATGATAACAGTTCAAACAAACGTGGCAAATATGAGAAAGGGAACACAAGGGGATGTTGAAGTGCGGGAACTTGGAACTTTGAATCCGATGAAGCTATGTTGGGCTTCCTTTAGCATCCACAGCAGAAGTTCAGGTACGGAAAAAATAGGGAACGTGGCGATGATGGTGGGCCCACGCACCTCGAGCTACGTGCAACGCCGGCAGCGGCTGGACGGCGGCCGCGCATTATAGTTTGGTACGAGTGTACAGCAGCGGAGCGAAGCGACATAACACGATTTCTATGGTAACTTACTCTACATATATATGACTCAGTATCGAAACGATGTTTATGTGAAAACTAAGACGAATACAATTTGTGAAAGTGTGAAACATTAAGGCTCGGCATAACGCTTTACTATTATTATATATCGCTAAAGGCTTGCGCACCACTCACTTATATAAGGAAATTTGTTTTGTGAAGTGAGGCAATTGATTATAAATTGGTCAGAATTGTTTCTTTTTCGCAAAAATGTTCTCATGACAATTTTAAATAGGTCGTCAGAAATTGGAGGAACGATTTAAAATTGGAACGTACCTTTTTATTTATAATTAATTATATTTTCAGAATAAATGTTATCTGGCCAGTATCTCATATTTAAAAAAAAAATCTCCCAATACTTTGAGAGTGGCCTCTTGCTGTTTGTATGCCTCTTGGGATAAGTACATTTAGGTTTCTATAGCAGATGCCTTGTTATAGGAGGTTTGGCATTGTAAGGCTAAGGAACAACCTCGTACCACTTCTGTTGTGCCAAAGGCAAGACGGAAGTAATTGGTATTGTATCCTCACTGACATTAGAGTTTTGGATTTTTCCACAATAAACAATAAACTTTAACACACTTGATATCATGTATACATTGTTGACAGGATTCAAATTAGATAAGAAACACGCGAGTCTGCGAAAGTTCAATGTCTGTGAATGTGCAATGGGAAGGTCGTTTAAGATAATTTTTTAACGTGTAGGTGTCTAAGGAAGAAAGGCTGAAAGGAAAGTGAAAGAAATAGTAAGAGAAGTGAACGAGTAACAAACTTAAAGTAGATCGTCACTTTATTTTACTCGTAGTAGGGCCTGTCGCAGCTGGAGATGTCGAATATAGAAGTGCGGAGAATCGTTTTCGAGTTCGTTCGAGTGAGCAGCGCAACGTGACGGGTCAAACTCATTTATTACGAACTCTCAATCGGCTCTCGTTCGGGGCACTTTTGTCCCCGGTGTTGTCGGAACGTTGTTGCTTGCCTTTTAACGCATTTTCAATGGCACTTTCAAATAAAGTTTTGAGAGAATAAAGATGTATCCGGCGATTTAAGAGGCTGATTACTACAAAAAGATTTATGATGACAAATGTGTTAAGCTAGAAATACTCTTTAGGATATATTCAATGACAAATTGGTTTGTAAGTGGAATTCCTGGTGCTCTTTAAATGGAAGTGCCCAGCTTCTCTCTTTCTTAATTGCCTGCCCATGGGCCACCGGAAACCTAGACGCTGCTTGGAACGCAACGTTTCAATCTGTCTCTTTAAGACGGTATAGTTTATATTGTAAACATTTGTTCACATACTAGGTGTTTGTCTATTTTTTTAAGGATATAGGGCAAACGAATGATAGGAGCCTTTTTACTTCTATACCAACGCCGAGGATCATACATACAATTACTTAGTCGAAGCGTTGCCTTCTTTTTCTTCTCCCTTCCTGTGGCTTTTTACGCACGATACCGAAGATATCACTTTACGGCGGTAGCATATGAGCGAGAGGTACCTCCCCAGTCGTGACGGCCCGATTGCCGATGTAAAAATAGACATGATTTTTTGAGATTACGTTTGATATCTCTAGCCACCTATATACTTTTTTAGATTTTTTTTTAGTTTTAAGTATTTATTATAAACATACATATTTTGAGTACTCTGTAAAATATTATAAACTTCAATATTCATTGTTTGCATTTAATTTTTTTCCTTATTCAAGAGTTTTAAAGGAAAATCTAAATATATCTGGAATACAATAAGCATAATAACAACATCATTAAAAAAACGCCACTTTTCAAGATATATAGCCAATAGAGATGCGCCCGTGTAGAACGATCAGCGTTCATTCAACATTATAACGTCATTACTTTCCAACGTAAGAGTTGTTGGACGAATGCACAGAACAAAGAAGACAGTTTCTTTTATAGAAGAACACTTGCAGTTTATACGGCATGTGTCCTAGTCAGGGTTTGCAATATTTTATTTCCTAATTGTAGACATAAGGGCCAAATGAAAGGCGGTCGTTGTTGAATTTCGCGGGCTAAATGATGTATATCATCAGACGTCTCCCGGAGGCCGATGTCAACCTCTGTCGTTTTTTGTTATTAATTTAGCTCTGGCGTCTCAACTGCGTAGCACCTCTTCTCGCAAGCGGTCGAGAGCGATATCTTTCAACAATCGCACTGTTTTATTAACACAAGACTCCTTTGTACATTTCTATGCAGCAAGTCCGGCCACAGATTTCAATGTTTACCAAAATACTTGACGGTGTGCAATCTTTAGCGAAAAGAGCAGAGTTTATTGTAATAATATTAAGAACTTTATAGTGTTTATATAATTGATAGGGTAACTTAGAAATAGTGAACTTTAGCTTGAAATAACATTATATGCGCTTTACTGCCACCATTTATTAATACTTCAGGGGATGCTGCTCCCAGGGTTATGAGCTGAGGGGATGAAATTCGGAATACTTTATGAAACGTTTCGTCTGAGTTTAGTTTTACATAGTTGTACATAGATTGCTGGCACACTCTTATATTAAAAATGCGAAAGTAGCTCTTCTAAGGAAAGATATTTGAATTAATCTCGGCCAAACTACTGAACCGATTGTGAAGAAATTTAATATTGTCTTGCGATTAACGTAGGCTACTTCTTTTTCCCAAGTTCTGATCTCAATACTGATATGGAACAATGTTAAAAGTATGGAGGCAAGAAGCCATGAGTTAATCTGAATTTTGCTGAAAAACTAAATTGAACATTATTGCGCTTGCTTCCAGTTAACAAGCATATTCGATAACAAACAAACTGTAAAATTCATTATATCAGCAATTGTGGTTATTCTAGTGTATAAAAGTAAAAAATAAAAATAAAAATAGTTTTATTTCTACTAAGTTTCATATATAAATTTTTTCGGCAGTTACACAACAATATAATTATTACATCACTTTAGTAGTCGCCTCTGCGGCGTAGGCCTCTTCCAAACTTTCCATACTCCTCTGTTCCGAGCCAGTCGCATCCAGTGAGGTCCACATCTTTGATGGAAAATGTCTCCATCCTTTCCTTGGCCTCTCCTTGTCCCTTTGTCTATCTCCAGGTATCCATTCTGTTAATCGTTAGGTCCATCTACTTTTTCTCATCCTATATATATATATGCCCTGCCCAGTGCCATTTAAGCAACCTTAATCGTACCCTAGCGTTCGTTACTTTCGTTTTTCTTCTTATTATGTTGTTGCTGATTTTATCCGATAACTTCAGCCCTAGCATACTTCTTTTCGCTGACATATGGCAATTCTATCTTCATCTTCTACTCTTAGAAACCATGTCTGGCAGCCGTATGTTAGGCATGGTAAAATTTTAGTGTTTAGCCCACCAAGGTTTTAATCCTTGGAGCACAATCTGCCAGAACTCGGACGACAGTCACTGTACTGTGCATGCTGGTTGTGCATTCACGGATATCTCTGACTTCAATATTTAAAAAGAAATTACCTTTAAAACTTAAATAAATATTCTGAAAAAAAAAAACTTAAAGTAAACAGTTGTATGGTGTGATTTTCATGGCATGTTTTGTTTTGGTGAGCGGAAGCTAATGCTACCAGTTAATTAGGCCTCCAGAATAATGATGAAAATTGATGAGGATATAAATATACAACATTATAATAATATATTGTACGTTTCTCCTCTTCCCGAGACCTGTCCGAAGTTATTTTACATATTACTAGATTTTGGCCGCGAGGCGAGGAACTTGGAAAAAATATAGTTGTGTCATCTCTGTTACGCGATGGAATTTACTCGATAAGTGCTGATCATGCCTAATGATAACTGTGAGTGATAGGCACCTCTATATGCGGTAAAGCGTTACACTGGTGTCACGACTGATCATTGATGCACAAAGTTTTGACCGTAATTTAAAAAAGTGTAATCGTAATGAGTAAACTCTAAAAAACATGAATTTGAATTAGACAGGAAAATTCATCACATCTCACGGCTCGTGTGTGTGTGTGTGTGTGTGTGTGTGTGTGTGTGTGTGTGTGTGTGTGTGTGTTTCTCGCAAATCAATGGCGTGTTATTTGGGAGGCCTATGGCCAACTGTGGACATCCGGCTGATGACTATGACGTGTTTTATGAGTACGTACCTCATTATCTTTTTTACTAATTATGCAGCAGATGGGGTGTTGGAGAAGCTAGTGTATACCAACACCCATAAATATCCGCATAGTGGCTTTCTCCTTCCACCTTCCCCTCCTCCATGGGACACTCACACTAAGCTCACACATCACACGACACATGACAGCAGAGCAGTCACGGATTGGTACATACATACTCAACTCACACATCACATGACTCCCGACGTACCAGATGTACGTACGATACATACATAATAAACCCACACATCACACGACACCTAACCGATCAGTGGTCACATACAGATACATACATACTCAACTCACACATCACACGACACCTGACGGCTGTTACGTGTAGATACATACGGACACTCGAAAATCATGACCCCTTCTAGCGCACCAAGATAAAAGGAGAGGTCGGACTCTTATCGGTTTCAGTCTCGGTAGATCATTACTTTACTCGTGCATTTACTTTCAGGATATTTACAGAATTGTTTCTTTTCTAAACTTCCAGACATTTAACCCAACGAATACAGTGAACACACATGTGACACACACAAACGATCGTATTTGAGATATTCATAAAACCAATACCAGCAGCGATATTATTGTTTATTCATCGCGCTCCTCTCAAACACTTTTATATGAAATTCTCGCTGACGTAAAAGTAACATTCTACATCGGAAAACCGAAAAAATCGCACAGCATTTCCTCTCCATAGATGTCTAAATTGCTTGTACACATTTAAAATAAAATTTGATGCTCTGAACGAATCTTATCATCACTTATTCAAATACATATGAAATGTTAAATAACTTGCAGGAATTGCGAACTTTTCTTCATCTTTCACCTTTATGATAGTTAAAATCGTACGGCCAGAGAAGTCAGTAGGAAGTACCTAGTTATGCTGTCGTACTCATCTTACATGTGTGTTTGCTCTACTTAGCTCTACATAGAGAATGGAAGAGGACTTTACACACATTACTTGAGTGATTACTGATTGCTTCGGAGATTACTTATCGACTGCAGCTTTAAGAATTTTCTAAAAATTTTAGTTCAAGAATCTTATATGTACAGACTCATTAGTAATATATTGCGAGAGACAACGAGGAGATTGTGGTATGATTAATATAGTATGAATATTGTACAGCTGCTTCTTATACAAAAACTAACAAAATTCATTAGTATTGTAGTATTTAAAGTTTGTTGTGTGTGTAGTGTATATAGACAGGTAAGGGTATTGTCAAGGTAACATCACCACCAGCACCTGGACATCATTCTACTACTGCAGTACCCAGTAGCCTTATTGTAAGTTATGTTTTTTATGTAAATAAATATTCATTAAATAGTTGTAACACTGTAAATGTTATGTGGTTGACCTTGTTAGTTATCTATGATATCTTACATAATACATATACTACAATGGTAAAAACATCACAAGTCTAAAGTGATATGAATTACATATTCACATTACTTTATACCGTTGATTCACCGTCTGTCTGAAATCACTAGCAAAATTCATCCAAATCATGTTCAGTGTAAAGGAATATTTAATTAGTACCTGTCGAGTTGCGACCAGTCGGATATAACTATGTGAGGTTTTCCCTCAATTCACACTTGAACCTAACTGACCACTTTTGTTAAATAGGCATGCTTGACATGTTGTGGTTTAAAGGAAGTAGTCCAATAAATATCCATTTGTAATTTACTATTATAAAATTTTTAGGGTATCATTGGTACATAAGGTTTTAGTAATAATTTTTTGGTTAATATTATTTTTTAAATAAGCCTTTATAAAAAAACCTAATAAGTTTTTTAATAAAGAGGTTACCCAACTACGCCAAAATATTTCGCGTTATAATATTTAGGGCTTTTTTCGGCTCAGGGAAGCCGGGTCGTCTTATCAGATAATAACGTTGTCGTTACATTTGTCTTGATAACGCGTACTGTAACGTAATGTATGTTGAAGCCTATTTTAGGCTCTCGGATTTTATGTTTTTCAATTTGGTTTTAGCTTATTTCTCTTTTATTCGCGAGGTCAAATCACGTTCAACAGCACTAACAAGTTGCTGTGAAGAAATTTTTTACACAACTTCATATACATTGTACCTCTATCACCTCTGGCAACACCGTTTCCAATTTGGTTGCCAGTGCATCCATCTTATCGTGGCTGGAGGAACCGGGTATAACAATTAATCGGCCTCCTGTCACTGACTGACGCATTCGAAGAGGTCCTATACCCAGCTCACCGAGATCGAACGGCACCTTGTTCTTAGGGGCCTAGCGATGAACCATCTCGGACCAGGCGTTCCACATGCCAAGACTATTGACTTGATTAAATAAATTGAACAGTAGCCTCCTATATTTGAAGGGCCTGCTACCAGACTTGTTTTAATTAAAGCCTCCTCCACGTTGTACGCTTGTGGGAGTCGGAATTCGAAATCGCAGGGGGTAAATGCTGATAAGCTTCCTCGAGAAAGAGGGCCTCTTTTTAATTAACTCTTATTTTAAGAAGAAGTCCCATAGGAATCGGACATGGTAGAGCCCCGATACCGTTACAGGAAACAGGATAGTGGCGATGTTCCCTATGAAATGTTTTTTAATGACAAAACCGTGCAAGGTGGTAAAAAAAAGTATTTGCGTGCTGTTATTTTCATTCGGTTTAGTCTAACAAATATATAGCAATTGCTGCGTTCACTACAGAATCAGTCAGTCACCCAAAATCACTTAGTACGTGTTACGTTTCTGGAATGGATATTCTTAGGTCCCTCCAATCATTAAATGTCAACAAAGGGTCTAGACCCGATTCAACTCCCCCAATATTTCTACGGAAATGTGCTGATCAGCTTGTTGTTCCGCTATATCGAATCTCTAATAAATCTGTATCAGACTGAATCTTTTTTTAAAAATGTAAGCTCGCACATATCACTCCGGTACATAAAAAGGTGACGTGTCGAACTATCTCTATCTTATCTGCAACGGTAAAGGTTTTTGAGAAATTAATTAACACTCAAATCTCTTTTACTTGAAGCCCATATTCGACCTCAATCAACACGGGTTTCTACGAGGCAGGTCAATCATCTCGACCTTGTTAGATTACGTCACAAACAATTACGAAACATTAGAAAATTAAACAGAGGTTCATGCTATGTATGGCGATTTCAAAAAGGCTTTCGATGTTTTTGACCACTGTTTCAAAAGTTGGGACATGCGGAAATTTGCGGCTCTATGCTTAGATGGTGTGATTCGTACCTGGCAATTAGGTCACAGATCGTTAAAAAAAATTAGGGGCTGCGTGTCTACAGCCGGGATGATAACATCTGGTATGCCACAGGGCTCACATTTGAACGGTCTGGCGATAAACACTTCTAAATGCTTTCATATAAAATTTACACGTAAAACGGATCCCACACATGTCATTTATTATATTTCCAATGTTGAAATCAATGAAGTCTTGAACGTGCGTAATCTGGGATTTGTCGTCAACTGTAAGTTAGGTTTCCGTGAACATATAGACATGATTACGAGTAAAGGAGCGCGATCGGCTAGTTTTGTCCTACGCCAAACAAAGTTCTTTAATGATCACGAAATCCCTGTTCTCCTCTATAACTGCTATGCGAGATCAATTCTTGAATACTGTAGTCTACATGAACTCTTACTCAGTTTATATTGACCGGCCTGAGAAACTTCAAAAACAGTATCTATATCATTTATCACATGTACTTAATTTGAGCCGTAATCCTACTTCGTACGATCAGAGACTTATCGTATTTTAAACTGATCTCGCTGGAACATGTGAATGGGAAGTTGGATAGTACCACATTACTCTGTAAACTAAACATGGCAGTGCCCCGGCCAGGCAGTCGTATAGTGAGTACTCACCATTATATGTGTTCTACGTATATTAAGTTTTGCAATGAAATTGATATCATTTCCCCATCTATTGGATCATTTAAATTATTCTTTCACAAACAGTGTTTATAATAGACTGTAAATACCTATAAACATTTGTATGTAGATTACTCTTTTGTAATGCAGGAACACGTGTCACCTATACAACATGTAGTGTTCATTTCGAGAAGGTCTTACACTAGTATTGTTTTCCGATAATGATTTTTTGGATTGTATAGTAAACCAAACAAAAAGAAAAAACTAAAATTATAATTCTTCCGGTACTTTTAAAAGCTTTCGAAAATTATAACATCAGGACATCTGTCATCTCAGTCCACCATGGTTGCTGTAAAGCTTCTGAAATGTCGGGCTAGTTGAATAATTAAATAAACCGTGATAGAATCCGTAAAAGTAGTTTGAATGTAATTTTTCCACACCTATATTATATCAACAAACCACAAATCCACGCCCCACCTCTTACTCAGCGCATACCAACATCATACTTTTTGTAAGAGCGCCATGCTGCCTCATAGCCAAATTGAGTAGAACGACAGGGTCTATATGTGTTATAATATACTTTATGCTCATATGGTATTGCCGCATAGTACAGTAGCGTTTTGTGCGGTCTAAGGTCCCGGTGGGCCATGCTATGGGGGAAGGGTATGAAAGAGAACGTTTCTGGATATCAATAGCCGTATGGAAGATCTGACTGCTGAATTTTTACTGTTCTTCTACGTAGGCGTATTAATGCGCCTTGCTTGGCTGTTGCCCAAGGTACATTAAACCGGCAGAGGCGATTGAACAGAGGTCCTTTGTACCCCTCATCTATAAGAATATGGGGCAAGGATTAGCCAGACGTAGAGGTGTCCTCCTGCTTAGGAGATCAGGAACATCTCACCAATGGCAACGGTGTTAGTACTCGCGGTAAACTATATAAAACTGTCCTGTGACGCACGCGGCAAGCCGGATGCAACCCAGGGTCACGTGTCACATTATAGTAGGTAGGTACATAAAATTTATCTCTAAGGAACGATTAATTGATTAGGGATTAAAATAAATGTAATTGGAATCTAAAACCTGGACTTATCTATGTTAAACTTCACTTCATATCTCCTAATACTTCGGAGACAAGTGTCTAAATTGAAATACATAATTGTATGAAAAGTGCGCCACTCTTGTATTTGATTGAGTATTGCAAGTACATAGTTATGAGTATCGTCATGAATAATTTATCTTCCACAAACATTATATTGTAACCAATTAATTAGTCAACTACAATATAACTACATACATAATCATTCTGATGATTAAAATATTTGTTGTGATTTTGAGACTGTTGTCGTGAACATCAACAGCCCCGTTATCATCTTGTCTCAGAAAGAAAGAAAAACATTTATTAGACTAAATACATCGACAATAGAATAAGACAAAAAAATTGATGTGCTGCGCCAAATTGGGTAGGTTTCGGCAGGCATGCAATCCCACCATGGTTCAAGCCTTGTCGTGGCGGTGGGGCTTAGTAGCCTGGGATGAACCCAGGAGAAGCCACTTGAACCGAGGGGGATCTTTGCACCCCTCCTATAAGAATGTTTAAGCCCCCTCAGCTTAAACATCAGGAGGAGGAATCGCTCTCTGTACCCCTCTTATAAAAAGGAGGAGGGGCTTTTGCGCACAGGACAAGGAGCGAGGATGGGAACATCACCCCATTATACTGTCCCAAAGTCCGTAGGGTTGCCCTGTAGTGCGGGGCAACCGCGATCTGTGGAGGTGGAGTTGGTCCCTTAGGGGGCTGACTAGCCGTAGTGGTGCCCTGATGTTTGATATTCCGGGCACCTCACCAAGGGCGGCACTGATGTCACTCGCGGTGGTTTTTGTGGGTATTTGGCATTATCATGTACCGCAATTCTCACACACCACTTGACCCCATCTAAGGCTGGTGAAGCCTACCTTTCTTGGACAAAAACAAATAAAAAAGAAAAACACAATAATAATGAAATAAAAAAAGTAAAAAAAAAAAATTATTAAGTCATTATACACATTAACTTATATAAAGTGATTATGTCATCTACATTATACACATTAACTTATATAAAGTGATTATGATCATCCACAACTTTACTTATCAAATTACAAAGTCTAATTTGAATAAGGTGTGATTTCGTATTTGTATCGGCGTTACTGTCGACTTTTGCCGGCAAGATCAGTGATGTACCTCTTACAAGATACCACTGGCAACACGTATGCATAACAATTATGCGGATTTCCATAGACAGAAAATCATCTAATACTTTCTTCTTTTCCTCCCTAATAAACAATGTTACATTAGGCTCTGTTACATTAGAGTTAGGTACAAATCTGTTGTTTAGAAGTGTATGATTAGTGTAGATACATTAATGATATTAGTAAACCAGCCGCGCCAACAACAACAAGTACTTGTATATATTAGATCTTTCAATATGAAATTGTCTCTTTATTGGAGTTTTTTGTTGGGGATTTTTTTTTGTATGGGAGGAAAAAAAGTCAAATATTTTTTATATAATATGTTTAATTAATCAGAGTATGAACTATTGTTTTCTATTCACTTTTGCCACCTCACGTATAGTTCATTGATCAAGCGGATCAACTAAAAAAAACCAGTCGGGCGTGAACCAATAAAATCTTTGATTAATAGACTCGATTTGGACTCCTCCATCGGAGTTGAATTTTTTCATTGTAAGAAATTATCCAAATTCCAAAAAAAAAAAGATGGTAATCTGTTGGAGGGAGGCCCGGGGAGTGTGGAGGATGTCTTGGACTTGTCAATTGAAGCTCTTCTAATTTGGTAGCCGTCTGTTGCACATTGTGTGGTCTGGCGTTGCCGTGAAGCAGCAGTGGCGTTGATCGATTGATCAGCCTACATTGTTTAGCCGCTAGCTTTTCCACCAGGGATTGCAATTGGTGACAATAGACATCAGCGGTAATGGTCTGGGCAGATTTGAGAAAACTGTAATGAAAAATACCGGCACTAGTCCACCAAACGCTTACAGGTAAAATTTTTTGGGGTTGATTTTCGCTTGGGACAGGATTTGGCTGGCTGAAGAATCCAACCATTGCGTTGAGGGCTTCCGATTATCGTAAAGAATCCATTGTTCATCACATCTAATGATTCTGTTTAAAGTACCTTCATTATTGTGCCGGTTTAGTAAAGTAACGCGGCAGTCGAAGCACGTTTGCGTGAGGTTCAAGTGAATAAAACGGCTTTCTCACTAACATGGCAGCCTGCAGCTAACTCGGTCGTGGTTCGCGATTGATCCGCTTCCACAATAGCCTTCAACTCTTCCTTATCAACTTGGGTCTCAGTCCGTCCACGGGGCGTGTTCTGCAGGTCGAAATTTCCAGAACGAAAACGTTGGAACCAGAAATGAACTATGTTTTCTTTTGCGACACGACCGCAATACACATCATTCACCCTTCGAGTTGTTTCCGCAGTATTATTGCCACGGCGGAACTCGTGACTGACGCAAACAGAAAAAAGGAAGAAAAAAAAAAAACAAATGAATAACGGTCCTAGAAAGACAAATGCAAATAAGTGTAGAATTTTGAATTTGGAATTCCTTACCAAAGAGGAGCAATTAAAATCCACTGGGAAGTACCCTTTTTTTACAGAATTAATGGTATTGTTCTAGAGATAAACCGCTAACGTAAAGCC
Organism: Eumaeus atala; assembly: GCA_017140195.1. Taxonomy (NCBI): domain Eukaryota; kingdom Metazoa; phylum Arthropoda; class Insecta; order Lepidoptera; family Lycaenidae; genus Eumaeus; species Eumaeus atala. The sequence goes on along the minus strand of JAFELO010000321.1, from coordinate 211,516 downwards.
TGAAGGCAGTCAAGTCGCAGTAATTCAGATCAGATTCAGATGTGTCAGCGTACTTTTAAAAGAATCACAAAGGGCTATAACATTGATCAACTATATTACTAAAAATCTTATTTTATTTTATTTTTTCACCAAAGTAAGGGTCTCCAAACAAGCAATATTGAAACTCTTATATTGGGCAGAAAATGTACTTACTTTGTTATGAATTTATCAAAACAGAACAGCGAATAGCGAAGTTATACGAAACTTTTCCGTAAAAACAACATTTTTGAACATTTAAATAGGTTCCGATATATTTTATATTCTAGTGGGAATTATATTGATACTTGGTATTATTAGAAGAGTTTAAGTGTGTAATCAAATTTATCGACAGCAGAAGAGGGCTGCAAAAATTAATTCATGCCGTAATAATGAATAGGTTTTTCCCAAAGGTGCCTTACGTGCATCTTATATTACGTGACCAGCTATTTTATAATATAATGTAGACTATGTGTCATAACCTTCATCAGTGATTACAATTAATAAGATGCCATATGATTTCAAATTCTCTCATCAGGTTAAACAATCCCGCAGTTGAAGACTTGCAATGTAAATATTAATTACAATACATTTTGATTTATGCTCTGTCTTGTTGGGGAATATTATTTACAATTTTTAAGCATTACATTTATTTTGCTATTTTCAGGAGTTCCTCATCTTTTTCAACATATCATGTACTTTTACCGAAATTAACAATTAATATCATCAGCGCAGATGGACAAATTGGTTGCAAACCCAGACGTATTAACATGACTGCATTCTATTCAATTTGAATAAACAATACGAAACACAAAAACTGATCATTATCTAGATCTTACTTTGTTCTGATTTTGACACTTGCCCAAAATTCTTCTCATAATTAATATATTTATGTAGGTTAAATATGTTCATTTGCAGCTCTCACCGCCGGACCCCACGCAGAATTGACATGTGAGTACGTTTCTCTGTTCTCAAAAAGTAGTGGTGAACGGATACCAATCTAGCACTGTGCGTATCACCTCTGGAGTTGTACAGGTTTCAATATTAGGCCCTCTACTGTTCGTTCTCTACACAAATGACATCAAATCTTTAAGAACACAAAATTTTTCTTATATGCAGATGATGTAAAAATTTATAAACCGATTGGATCTTCGGACGACTGCACGATGTTGCAAGAGGACTTGGATAGGCTATCTTGCTACTGCTTATTAAATACTTTACAACTCAGCATTCCTAAATGTAATTTCGTTGTATGAAAAATATTAATATTATTAATTTTAATTATACTCTTTGCGACCCCGATATATCCATAGTCCCCTCAGTTAAAAACTTAGGCGTACATCTTGATGAGAAATTATCGCTCGACTAATGTGAAGATGTTATAGTATATAAGTAAAATAATGATGTAATTCCATATCTTTTAATTCGTGGATAATGTCGTTGGCCACTCTCTCCTCCTCTTCTTAATGAGCATATAGATTTAAGTATTTTATGTTGTGGCTGTTTGTTGTACTAATAAAAAAAAGAAAAAAAAAAGAAAAGAGAATTTTAATAATCTATTTAAAAAAAATTTATTTCTCAACGTAGTTTCCTTCTACCTCGATGAATTTAGTCCAGCGCTTCTCCAGTGCCGTTACACCAGTTTGATAAAATGTTTTCTCTAACCCTTCAAAATACGGCGACAATCTTCGGCCACCCAACCATTCCTTGAGATTCGGGAATAAGTGGAAGTCTGGGGTCAGTCACGGGGCCAGATCTGAGAAATATGGGGGCTGCGGTAACAATTCGAACCGATGAACTGCGGTTCGAATTTGTTAACTGTAACCCATAACGACTGCCATGATGAATACAATTTTTTTCGCTAAATGAGGCTGTTTCTTTCGGATTTCTTCACAAATTTTTTGCAGCTTGTATAATACTCTCAATTTATTGTTCTTCCTCTTCTCAAACAATCCACCAAAATAATCCCTCGAGCATCCCAAATAACAGTCACCATCGCACTGCCGGCCGACAAAACCGTTTCCGCTTATTTCGGCGCAGGTTTTACGCTCTCAGTCCACTGTTTAGATTCATTTTTTTATTTCAGAAGTGTAATGATGTGTCCATGTTTTATTTACATCCCTATAACGCGGCAAAAACTCGTTAGTATCACGTTTAAACAGCGCCATACGCTCCGACGAATCGTCCACTTGTACTTATGTTTTAGTACCTTTTTAACAAAAGTATGGTTCATCCATTCCTTCATATCTGACACACCACCAAACCACAATTGAGGTCAAGTAATGCCCACGTTGCATTCAGTCGACTAATAGGGAAGCTTCCTTGTAGTTTCGTGCATAAATACCGTCATTTTGTTTGTTAAAGTATTGTACAATTGTAAGAAAATCTCATCTTTTGTGTACACTTCAGTAGCGTTCAGTTCCGATTCTACCACCCTATTCATCATAAGTTCATCAGTAATGACCAGTGCGTCTTTTATAGGCTTGAAGTCCTATGTCATCACTTACAATACGCGACATGTTTCTAGGCGCTATCTTAATTTCCCGAGATAAAATCTTTAGCTTTGGACAGGATTTCTTCGAAGTCTGTCCCTTACAGCTTTGACCGCCTTCTTCGCACGAACACTACGTGGACGGCCACATCTTTCTCTGTCACAAACAGAGGAAGTCTCATTGTACCTATTAATAGCCCGGTCCACAAATATTCGACCGTGTATGGAGAGTTTAAAAAATTGCATTTGGCTTCATACCTACATTGTATAACGCAATCACAGAGATTCTGTTCTCTTTCTACCCCCCCCCCCCTCCATTTTATATCGCAAAATATTGTATAAAGTATTGACGCCTAAGTGAAAAAACACAATGAACAATCATGTAAAAATGATAGGTCCCAAATTCAAGTGTAGTATTTTGTATTTATGATTGTAATGTTATACGTGGCTAGACCTGGTATATATTACACTTTTGTAGAATTAGGAGGCAAAAGATCAGTTAGCAGTGGAGTCGTTCTGATGACTACTGATGCCCGTAGCATATAAATAACTTCTACTTTTTAAAAGTTTACAATTTTACATAATGTCACAGTCTTCGGAACAAAAAGTAATGTTAAATCGGTCTGTACAAGCGAGAAAATTAAGCAAAGAGTTGGAGTCTTTGATGTCAGCTTTCGGTGTGGCGATAATTCGCAAACTCCCCGTAGTAGCTGGAGCGCCGGGGTACTAGGAGGCCGCGGGGGCTCCATTTTAATTTCAATGCAGCGATCGCTTATTGATATTAAGGCAATATCTAATAAGGGAAAACTTCTGACCACAGTGTACACTGTTCAAAATTAAATATATAAGAATAATAATAGCAACTTTTATTCATTAACGTTCCTTATTTCCGACATAATATAAAGTGTTCTTCACGGATATAACCTCGTGTTCAACCAGCAGTCTTGCAGCGTACTGCTTTCCTGATCACCGATGTAATGAAAAATTTCTGGATTACAAATCCGGAAATTTTTATTGAATTGCTTGGAATCTCTTAGACAGTAACGAAATGGGACCGCTACGACCTCTTGCATACACAGTATCGGTATCAGAGTTTATTTATTGACATGATGTCATAGAGTTCAGCTGTCATAAGTTTAATGGAATATGGTAAAGGAGGACAGCGCTTCCTTAAATGTCAGCAAATTTTTTCTGATATATATAAGCCTCAGTTTGTCACCAAACTACTTTGACTGACATGCCAAATAGCATAGTCGGTAAACACCCGTTCACTCTCTCTCTCGTATAATCAATCCTCGCTATCAATCAGTGCTTTATGTATTGATGTCTTAAGTTTACTTGAATGCTGCTCATTACAACAAACGACAGGGTATTTAAATAATTAAATAAACCACGATAGAATCCGTAAAAGTAGTTTCGTTTAGGAAAACCGGGAATAGAAAAGTTACTATTAAAAAAAGGAATTAAACATTTGTTATATTTAAAACACTACACGGAATATATCTGCATAATATATTTCGGTTCCTTTAACATTCAAGGCCTAGAAGTTTTCCAGATGATGTATATCTTAAGTTAATTTCTTAGTGCTCAAAATATTTTCACTGACTGGTTTCCTTTTTTTCGCCATTAGTTTGGATGTTTTTGTTTTGCGGCCCTGCATACGCGCATAATTTTTATGCAGCTTGTTGCCCTTCTTCGACATTTCCATCTAGCGATGCACCAGAAAATTTTACACAATACGAAATGCAACGGCATATCTGAAGAATATACGTTACATTATTATACATTGTATCATACGTGTTCAAACCTGTGTAAACAATATACATTGAATATGTTTATTGAACACAGGTAGAATTAAAACAGTAATTACTACGTAGATACCAGTTGTTTAAAAAATATATCTTGAAACAATATTTGTTGTGCTCGCGCTAAGCTAAACAAGCTGCTAATTTATGTTTCTGTAAACAGCTGGACAATTTAGGCATAACGAATTGTCTCAACTGTTCGTTTGATTTACATAAACTATTCTGCCAAGCTTGAACTTGGGGTTCGTTTAAATAAAAAAAATTACAACAACAGTTTTGTTGACATTCAGGCAGACATCTTAAATGTCTCATGATCAATTGGTAATCTTCAGATTGAATCGCTATGCCCTGGTTTGAGTTTTGTATCGGAACAAAATTAATCATTAAGATTTTTCAATTGTTAGTGGCGTTAAGCCGTGGGCGTCTTGTTTCTCTTCGTTCATGCCGGACTATCGTCTTACCGGAATTTCGAAAAGAGGAGAGAGGTACTTATATCTGCATATACACTTGTGCTAGTCACTACAATATTTTGTTCTGAACCCCAATTTCAGCTACGCGGCTAATATCTTCTAGGGGTGAAGTGGGATTTGAAATTTTGTGTGCAATTCCGTCGTTTTGAATGTTACAAACTTGAAACTATTTTATTGGGACTGTTATCAAAATATTTACACACATGTTTCAGCACTTACAAATATTTTCGATGTCCAAAGGGGTAAAATAGGCGCTGAAAGTTTAGCGTCGTTTGTTCCTCTGGTTGTACAAAAATACTTAGTTGCTACTTTAGCATTACGCTTCCAGTGATTGGACATAGTGGAAGGTCTTGTTGGTCTAATACCCGCTGTGTATTCTAATATACAGAGAGTTCCTTCGATGATCATCATGGAGATAAAGACTTCTGGAATGCGGGAGTGGGTAAAGTACTTTTTGGATACGTACCTTATCCACATATATTACTTTTGTACGAATTTGTCCCATGGCGATTCAGTAGTGACATTCGTTAAAATAATAAAATCTTTAACGTACCCAGGTAGCGACTTTGTACGTTTCAGTTGAGTTCTGACAAGCACCTGTCTCTCACTTGATACCGACTTAAGTGATGTTGACTTAAGTCGACGTCTCGTTTTCATTAGTTTGTAAGAGCTCCGACACTAACAGTGGACTTTGATTTTGGAGCAACGCGACAGACAGAAAAGTTCCAGCATCATCATCTCATCGTCCAAAATTCGAAAAGCTGTACGTGGCTCACGTACCCTTAACCAGTTTAAAAAACCTGAACTATCCAATTTAACAAAATCAAAAGTATCTGTAAAATATAACAAAGATTTTGACGGTGTATGTTTCTATTTATACACATATTGTGCACTTAATCACTGCATCATCAGCCAACAGTAGCATCTATTGTATCATGCAAAATAATGACTTGCACTAAATTGAGAACGCAAATAAAGCGCTTAGACGGCAAATCATTATATTCCGATGTATTCCCGTGACCTGAAAGCCTAGATATTTCAATAGCGGTTAAGTCCTAAGAGCCGCATTTGAAGTCCACATGTATTTACGCAGCATGATGGAATGGGGCACAAAGGTGGGAGGAGAGGGGGGAGGAAGACTCGATAACAACCGGGGCGGTCCCCGCACTCCGGCGCTGCATCCGATATATCTCCGTGGAAGGGAACGCTGCTGCTTATTCTGATTTATATTGATCATACGGCATACGATTTTATTCCTTTTTACTATGACGTCGTTGGAGACAGATTTTATTTTACATCCAGCAACGATACATTTACGAACCAACGGTGATAGTATCATTTTTGAAACATAGTCCTACATAAAAGCTTTGGCTTTGCCATAACCAAATACAATTTTATCATCAAATTCGTTTTTACAGGTTTTAATAATAGTATAAATTTGAAAATCTAATGAAGTATATTTTGAGTGGAGAACACACACGTGACATTCCTACGCTTGCAGTTAAACAAGAGGGCGTTGGTTGAGTGCCACAAATGGTTTATTACACTCCTGTCTAAACAGAATTCAATTTGTAACGCTTCCAGGGAACAAGTGCTGTTACAAACCTCATCAGCCTGACGATGTATTTACTTACACTATTACTGTAAAACTTTATGTGTACGCAATTATCTTGTTTGTCGTTGCTAGTTAGAGTACTCGAGGCTACATGGTTTTGTTTATAAGTAGTCGATTCATTAGGTACGTATATTTTTCTTATTAAATTTGTTATATATATATGTTTACACAACAAAAGGGGTTGTGCAAAAGAAGTGCTAGGACGTAATATACGGCTATGGGATGGAGGGGCGTCTGCTGATTTCTTTGCAATCCATATATTTGTATTGCGAAACATGTGTGCGGGTGGACGGCAACATATCGCCCTGGTTTAAATTAAATATTGGCGTTAGTCAGGTTTGTGTTGTGTCAGCTCACTTATTTATTCTTTATCTGTATAATTGTCTGGGAGGATTAAGGTCTTTAAATGCAGGAATACGAATGGTTGATTTAGTGTTGAACTACCCACTTATGCATATGATGCAGTTCCTTTAGGCTTCGCTCCATCTGAGCTACAAACACTAATCACAGTTATGAGAGATTATTGTGAGAATATGGGCTTAAAAATGAAGGTGAGGAAAATTAAAGTATTAGTATTTTAAAGAGAAATAACCAGAACGGACGTAAGAGTAGTGGTCGATGACGTGGTGTTGGAGAAAGTGAAGAATTTGTATATTTTGGTTGTGTTTTTAACAGAGATGGAAGGTACATTGCAGATGTCAAATTCCAAATTACATTCATACATAACGACTGGTTTCAACTAATCATCATCAGATGTATAATACTCGATACTGGTCACAAATCATGTAACTTACATAAATAAATAGCGGAAATTTTATGTAAAAATCATGTTAAACATTAATTATTCAAGTCGTGGTATATTTTTCTCGTGTTGTTGTATTTCAGAAGCTTCGTGATCAAACCGAGTCCGTATGGTGGTTGAATACCTTATTTCTTGCCAATACTTTAGTTTCGACTGTGTTAATAGCCAATTTCGACTCGATATAAAATCATGAGGATACTTCTCAGTTACATTGGCATTATAAGATTTACCGTGCAATAATATATTTGTTGGAGCCACACTGTGACCTTGTAGGTTTACCCATCTTGGAATAAAAAACATACTTCGTCATTCTTGTAATTAACAAAAAATTTTGGTAGATAGCTACTTGTGCCTCGTAAGATAATTTACATTACAGATGTGTGCCTCATGGTCTAGTGATAGCAGGTTCAATCACAAACCGCCGTCAGTATTGACTCCCGGTATAAATATATAACTCTTTGTGTCTCAGATTCTCACGGAATAGCGGTCACAGCAAGAGTCTGACTCTTACTGGCTAACTTCACTATAATGTCATCAATTTTAGAGCCCAGATGTCTCCAAACTTGTGTTACAAAACCTAAGTATATATATAATACCCATAGGCAACAGTGACGAAATTGTTTTTAGATCAGAACAGTACAGAAGAATTGACTAACAGTCTGTTGATACAGTATGTGTCAGTATGCTATAGCTTAAGCGACGACAACATAAACGATGGCAAAAGTCATAACTTAAACATATGCTTGAATTTAAAAACTTAGAGAAATTTTAGGTGTTACGAATTTAAGTTCATGGTGACATGCTTTACTGAAAACCGACAACAAAGAATCGGTGCGAAAGGCACGGTTTCACCACGGTTTTCACACGGTAATTTCGCGAATAAATTTAATGGATTATTCTGGCAAGAAATGCGCAGACTTTAAACTTGCCTATGTGTAATAAACACATGCGCGTATTAATCATCAGTGACGTCAATTTTCAGCCCACAAGAAATGATAAAACAAAATTACACACCATAGAATATACACTATAGCAAAATTTAACAATACCCACGCTAATCCGAATAAGTAAATAACTGAAAATACGTCAACGTGAAAATAGTAAGCAAAACAATGTGTGATAAATGTGAAATAAGCTACAAAGTGAGTAGGTAAGTCGACGTATTCATTATTGAAAATACATTAATAAGAAAATGGTCCGTAAAGCAATGTGCGATAAATGTTAAACAAGATTGCAGGTGTTTAACTGAATAGGCTAGCGGTTGGTTATACGAGGACCACAAAAGAGTTCATTTTTTCAGTGGATATAAAGGGACGTACAAATTACTTGCGCGGCTCGTTTTTTCATGTCGTTAATTCGATGCGTTGGGCGATACGCAGTCGCTTGACTCTTGTAACGGTTTTGCGACTAAATTAACAATATGAGTTCTCTAAGGCTCTGTAGACAAATTATAAAAAACTGAACCCTTACATTACGTCATGTCCGACTGTCACAGAAATTTTATTCATAGGTGCCTATTTTTATTACTATAATTTGAGTGATAGGTGATTTAATAAACCGCTACATGATTATGGAATATGATTTTGAATAATAAAAGTGTTAAGTGTAGCACTTCATACATGTAAAATTAATATCAGTGTGATACAGTTACATGTTGAACTGCAGCGGAAATACTCTGATACGTCCAGGCAGTTCAAAGACCGCAGTAAAGTAACAGCTATGCCGTCGCGTTTCGCGGAGAGCTCGTTATGCCGACAACACAACCGGGAATAAAGACCGTCGCAGCCGGACTTGTTTCCGGTCGTCCGTAACTTGGAAATGACGAAATAGGGAGTGCCCTTGTGTCCAGACATACACTTGTGCACTAAATCAGATCTTGTGCAGTTGTCTCAGAGACAGTTTCCATAGACGAAATTACGGATGACATACCAATGTCGTCCTAGCCAACAATCCCTATAATCACTTCTACGAATCGCAAGCGGTTAACTTTCACTTTCAACACAAGCTCCATTACGACTTGACATCAATAATTACGTATCTTGGTATTCTCTCTCGAAGTCATTACGCGCCGCCAACACAGACGCCAACAGAGACTCTCGGCTTGTAAAAAAGCACTTCTATTATTCTGGCTGCAGATGCTCATGCAAATCGATGATTGTGATGGGGTACGTTAAGTGCTCTGTGTTCAATAGGTTAAGGAAGTTAGGTTTTTATTTTTTCAAGAACATCACAACATAAATAACAGCGATCATACTCGCATATTTGTTTCTAATATCTATGGTGTAAACCACAAGTAGGCACTATAATATTATATGTCGATACGAAACAGCGGTAAAGCGTTACGCTGCTATTGACCGCTCACTATTAACATTGTTACTCACCCCTTGTATTTTTGACACTATTAACAGTTTCTTTGTTATACATTACAATAAAATTACTTTAATGGTTTTCATCGCGGTTTATTAAGTATTCGATCTCGACGTTTCAGACGCTTTACAGCTACCGTGGTCACGGATAGACTGACATGACACATATCCGGCTGTCATAAGTTATTAAAAGTACCCGAAGATTTTATATAATTAATGAGTTGTTCCTATCAACGCATAAAGCGGTTACGAGAGGTGATTGATCCGAAACGACCAAGAAAAACCTTAATAATTTATTTTAAACAATTTTATTTTTCATCGTAGTTTCCTTCTACCTTTATGCGTTTAGTCCAGCGCTTCTCCAATGCCGTTACAACAGTGTGATAAAATGTTTTCTCGAACCCCTCAAAATACTCGTCTACGATAACAATGACTTCATCATCTGATGAAAATCTTCGGCCACCTACTTCCTGATATTCGGGGGAATGAGTGGAAGTCGAACGGGCGAGATTAAGGGAAATAAGGGGGATGCGGTAACAATTCGAACCCCAATTCATGGAGTTTGGCAACTGTTATTGTGGTGGAATAAATCTTTCTTTTTGGCCAACTGAGGCCGTTTTTTTCGGATTTCTTCACTACAGTTTTGCAGCAAGCTTGCATAATACTCTCCATTTATTGTTTTTCCCCTTTTCAAATAATCCACTAAAATAAACTCTCGAGCATCCAAAAAAATTGTCGCCATCACTTTGAAGGCCGACAAAATCGTTTTTGCTTTCTTCGGCACAGATTTATCACTCACAGTCAGTGGTCTTAGATTGTTCTTTTGTTTAAGGATTATACTAGCACATGACGCCGCAAAAACTCGTTAGTATCACGCTTAAACAGCTCCAAACACTCAGACGAATCGTCCAGTAGACGTACGACCCGCCGTAACTAAGTATTTTATTCCACTCACATTTGTATGCGGATGCGATCGGTATAATATATCTTGTTAGCGTTTCATTTTGTGTTTACTATATTTCAATTTGTGTCGACAATATCATCTTATAAGTGAAGTGACATATGATGTCGCATTTTGTACGCGTTAAGAATATCTGGTAACTCAATGGGATAGCATGAAGGAAGGAAAAACATGCACACAACCATTAACCCTGCAGACGTTGATGTGCGTGAGTGGTGCTGGTGCCATAATAATATTAAATATGCTTCAGATTTCAACGGAATTAACAAAGAATTACGGGCGTTGGGAACTCTGATTATACTCCTACTCCTTGTTTACTCCTCATTTACAATACAATATCGAAATGTCCTCAGACCTCAGTGTCCCTCACCAGTTCTCTAACACATTTTAATAACTCTGTTGTAAACTTTTGTAAGCAGTAGTCTCATTGATGCGTTGCAGCCGAATTGGATCGGAACGACTGTAAAAAAAATCGTACCGCTCGCTCATATAATACTTCCCCCAATGTGATGCTTCGTGCAGTTTATGAGTAATCGGTGGCGCACTTGAGGAGAGCGTCTTATTGTGCGCTTGTCCTATGTACAACTGTAGTCATCAAAAGGGTCTGACTAGTCATTTACACCGTTATATTATAAAAAAGACGTCCACAAGAACAACTCTCTACACTGCGTACAGGGGAGGACCCCTACATGCTCACAGATAGTCGCAGTAAGTAGTTCTTGTTTTATCCATATGTGCCAGTACGAGGAATATATGATCGTAATTTTGTGTATATTTTTAATGCATAAAGGCCAAACGAGACGTCGAAGCTTTTTGGTACCTAGGTACCGACGCTGTAAGTTCCACATAATTTATTTACATTTGTGTTCCCCTCCTTCTTTCCCCCTCCTCCAATGGGCCACTGACTACTCACAAACCGTACGTAAAGCGACAGCATGGTTGCTACTTTACGGCATCATGTGAGTGAGAGCTACTTCCCCGGTGGTGTTGGCCCAATTCAGCTACCGTGCAGCATGGCACTAACGTTTACTAAAAGTTATCGCCAAACGAAGTTCACAGATTTCAGAATACAATTAATACTTTAATTAATTAACACAATTTGGAGTCCTGGGATTATAAATGTTCAAAATACGACTCAATTCACAGACAACTCATATTGCAAATCTGTGAAAATCGGAAATTATTACAAGATTCACACTATTATGAAATTATATTTGAAAAAAACCAAAGCGTATTTCAGTGCGTGCTGTGTGTATTAGTTTTAGGATCGTGTTAGTCATCGTAAGCAAAATCTATGCGGGGACTTAATGCGCCATTGTGATGTACGAGGCGAGGCGCTGGGGATAATGAACTGCTGAGTGGCCGGATCCACGAATGATACGAGTTTCTCTGACGTTGCGATATGTTACGACCCGCTAGTTCATTTGCACTTTTTATATCGACATTATTTCAATCACGTATTGTGCTGATTTTGAATTTACGGCTGTCGTAAAAGACTAGGGAAGGTGGGGTGCCACATGTGTGTTACAATTATGTGGTTGTTTTCAGGAGTCGTCTTTATATTTCAATAGTCACGAAACGTGTCCCAGCTACTCGTTTTCTCTTTTATTATAAAAAATCCAGGAATTTACCAATTCTTATGTCCCCACGTAATAATTGTCAACAAAATTGATAATACGTTATGATATTATGTATAAAACGTATACTTAAATGCTGTAAATGAATAGAAGTTATGTACATATGGAGGTGTTTTCGAATAAATTGAATTATAAGCTGGGGAGGCTATAAAAATTCTCGCGGTATTCTGGTATATTTAAAAGGGTTTCAAAGAGCTGTGAGGAATTATCTAGTTCAATATGTTGGAAGATTAACTTCCTATTTCACGTCTCCGAGGTATGAATGACTATAAAATCATTTTAAATGTCGAGTAGCTAAAAAAGCAGCCGGGAAAACTGTATTTTTGTTCAAACTAAGTCACGTAGTAACTAGTAATAATAGACTTTCCGATTCATAAAGTGTGGAGGGATTTCCAAACTTTGCTAGGATCACCATTTTCGACCGATTTGAGTATATGAATTCTCTGTGCATCTCTACACAATATATATCAGCCGTTCCGAATTGCTTTGTATTTTCCTTTCTGTATTTTATTATTTAGTCTTAATTTAGCTCTAGCAACATTTTTTTAATTAAGTCCCTAATCTCTTCTGTAAACCATGGTGTAGGCAAATGCTTCGTTTTGATGGGACGGACAGGACACTATTATTATTATTAACATTATTAACACTATTAGTTGTCTATTAAATATAATCAACTGTTTTGAATTAAATATAATCAACTAAAGTACTAGTTTCAATCAAAGAGGACCACTGACTATTCTGAGCATCAATTATTAAGAGCTCAGTATCAATATTCTTGAAACTGTGGTGTTTATAACACGGCACCTTTACAAACTAAACACAGATTAGAGCTTAACAAATCACAAGTTTTAAGTATACTAAAAGTTTGTCAGAGGTATATTTATTAGGCCGGAACAATAGCAACGAGGCAGAAGGCACCTGCCGCCCACATGACACCACACAAACTACACCACCGCAAATTTACATCTAACTATCACGTTTTGTGAGGATCGTGAATTTTTGAAATGTAAAGCACTAGCACCAATTAAAATAAAAACAATGAGATGCAACCAGCGCTTGCGAATTCTGCTAAAAGGCTCCCCGTTATCCCATCGACATTTCCAGTCAACGTAAATTGAACGAGATTGAGAAAGTCGTACGCTTGTGTAAATTTTGTTTATACTTGCATAAGAAATTTTCTCTTGCGCTCGTTTTATGTAAAACCAGATTACCTGATTTGAAGACACTAAAAGTTAAATGAATGTAAAAGCGTAAAAACTTACTCATTGTTGTGTCTCTTTAACGGATTTCATCGCGTTTCTTTAGATTTTCTTGTGGAATGAGACATCATCGTCATGAACGAATATGTTATACAATAATTGTAAAAATATGTTTGAGTTATAAATAATAAATGGATGTATATATATTGATATACATCCATTTATTATATATATACAAATAAAATATGATAATAAATATATATATAATAATAAATAAATATATATCCTATTGTTTTTTTTTGTTTAATATATATAATATAATATAATTACAATTGCTTTAATATGTATACAGATACAAACTATAAACTTAGTAATTATACTTAATAAGTTGTTAAAAAATAATATATATTTAAATAAATAAACAGATACATAAATAAGCTGAAAAGGAACGAAAATAAAGAGCTGAAAATAAAATAATATTGGGACTGCTTCTCGGAAGCAGAAATTTCTTCACCGAATTGTGAAGAAATTTCTGCTTCCGAATTTCTTCACCTATGCTATGCTAAGCAGTCTAAATTGTGTGGGCTACCAAAGGTACACAAACTAAATGTTCCACTACGTCCGATAGTAAGCCAGATTGTTTCACCTACTTATAGATTTGCACAACATGTGGCAAGAGTGCTGTCGCCGCTACGTGGTCAGACCAGCGCTTTTGTAAAGGATTCTTATCATTTTGTGGAAGAGATTAAACAGCTACATCTCAGTGACAATGAAACGATGGTGACCTTTCATGTACAGTCTGTTTTCACATGCTTGCCAATAGAAGAATACATTGAAGTGGTGTCAAGAAAGCTTAACGATAATAATTTGCCTTTGGAATATTCAGAACTATTGAAACACTGCCTCACTTCTGGCTATATGTTGCGGAATGATCATTTTTACAACCAAGTGGATGGAGTCACGATGGGATCACCCGTATCTCCCGTAGTCGCAGATATATTTATGGGACACTTTGAAGAGGCTGCCCTTCAAATTGCACCTATAATACCAAGATTCTACAAGCGATACGTCGATGATACATTTACGATATTACCAAATGATAAAGTACTAATATTTTTGAACCATCTAAATTCTGTTAACTCTAAAATACAGTTTACGATGGAATTAGAAAACAACAATTCATTCGCTTTCTTGGATGTTTTTTGATAATTCGCAATCCGAATAACACTCTAAGTCATGCAGTGTATAGATAACCGACCCATACAGACAGGTATTTGAATGGTGATTCACTCCACCATCCAATACAACTAAGTTCCGTTGGAAAGTCCTTGGTTCAAAGAGCTGGAGGTATTGTATAACAAGACCTGGGTGCCGAACTTCGGCATGTCAAACAAGTACTGATTAATAATAAGCTCTAAATGCCAAGTCTACATCTCAAAAGCAGACTGAAACCGGCCACAGTTGAGCGAATACCGCTTGTACTATCATACATAAAGGGGCTCACTTATAAGATTGGCTACATCCTTAAGGGTGCTTCTATTAAAACTTTATACAAGCCCCAAAAGAGATAAGTCAGTTCTTACCACCGGTAAAGCCTCGGAACCCACTGCAGGATGCAGGAGTATACAAATTCGTTTGCGACTGCAGGCTTTCATACATAAGTCAAACAAAGAGATCAATTAGTACACGCGTTAAGGAACACATTGCAGATGTTAAGCATCGTTCTACCAAGTCTGCAGTTTGTCAACATGTACAAGATAACGCCCACCATTATATTAGATTTAACAGACCTCAAATCCTCGCGAAAGAGTTTCGATTCCGTCTAAGGATGATTGGTGATTTCATTTAAAAAGGAGTTCAGGTCACAGTAACGAATTTGGGTCGCCATAAACTGCGGCGGTGAGCCCAAATTACATTCGTTGATAACCCCATGATGATCAACGAGTCGGGTCACAGCCGTCGCCCTAAGTACTACCTTTTCCACTTAGTTTGACCACGCCGAAACTAGCGCTGACTGCATTACCACTGCGCCACTAGTTACAGCGCCTTTTGCATTTCCAACTATGAAGGCGGATCTATTAGGAACTTTGCTAAAAAAACTAAGAATGTTTACACATGGTTTTCAATGGTATTAGTTGGTTTTTACGTTGTCCTCCTATCCATAATGAGTATCACCTTACGGTGGTAACGTGAAAGCGAAAATTAACCTCCCAAGCGCTGCCGGCCCAAATAAAAAGGTAATTAGGGTATCGAGGAGCTACTTGACACAAGATTTATATATGCATATTTTTTTCTCTCACACGGCACACATTTAATAAATTCTCAAGGAGTAGATAATCTGAAAACATGGATTTGAAATAGAAATGTATATGCATCACATTTTACGGTATGACGCCCCGATTGATTTTTTTCAGTTAAATAATTTATAAAACATATATTTAAAATAAAATTTAATATTCTGAACGAATTTTATCGCCATCTGTTAAACTAGAAAATAAATTTTGGAAATGTTAAGTAATTTCTAACTCTTCGCTGATGTCATAGTTTAAATTGAATAACAGGAATCATCAACATGATCATCATTATCAGCCCTTATCCCTGCAGGGAGATCGTCTTCCCACCTGGTGAACGGTTGACCAATACATCGTTTTCCTAAACGCGGCCTCCACTCCGGAACAGCAGGAATAGTCAGTAGTGAATAACTAGTTATATTTTAATTAGCGCTACATAGATAATAGTAGGAGCCTCTACATACTTTACTCGGATGTGTTTAGACTCTCTAGTCCTGGTTGTAATAAATTCTCCATCCCCATCCTGGTTCAAGCCTTGTCGTGGCGATGGGGCTTAATGTATGGGGTGAACCCAGGCGAAGCTAATTGAACAGCCCCTCGGTTCTTTGTGTATTCGGCACTTTAATGTGCCGCGATTCCCACACACCACTGGACCCCACCCAGGGCCAGTGAAGGCGCGTAAATGCGTTTCCCCGCGTACCCAAAAAAAAAAGCTCTCCATAGTGAACAGCAATAGCCACTATATATATGATTCGAGTGTATTTAGACTCACTAGCTCCGATAGTATTAATATCTACATACTGAATAGTAAAAGCTTCTATATACATGACTCGAGTGTGTTTAGACTCACTAGCTCTTAATGGAATAAGATCTACATAGAGAACATTAAAAGCCTCTACATACATGACTCGAGTGTGTTTAGCCTCACTAACTCTGATTATATTAAGATCTACACAGATACTCGTAATACCAAGAGCCTTCACAAACATGATTGGCCGTGTTTAGACACACTACTTCCGATTGAAGCAAGATCTACGCAGAGAACAGTAAGAGGCTTTACAAACACGACTCGAATATGTTTAGACTCACAGCTTTGATTTCTTCAGAGATTACTTATTGACTACAGTCCTAAGAATTTCAGTTCAAGTGTCGCATATATACTGGTTCATTAACAATTTGTTGCGAAAGCCTGTATTATTCTTATACAAAAGCTAACAAAATTTATTCCTGTTCTACAATATTTACTACTAAATCGGGTTTTCTCTAAATCGCCGCGTGTAGTATATACAAACAGGTAAGGGTAACGTCAAGGTAACATCGAGTCATTATCATCACCACCTCCACCTGCTGGATGTCGCTCTGTTGCTGGAGTAATACTATCATGTCAATCGCATGATCGTATTTACAAATTTGTAAATAATTCATTACATATTTGTGGCACTGTAAATATTACATTATTGTTCTTGTCAGTTATCTGTTATTCCTCTTAAAACATTAAGATATGTATTTCTCAAGGTTAAAGTGTTAGGAATATGTGAAGACATCGTCTGTCTAAAAACACTAGCGAAAGTCATCTAAATCATGTTCAGCGTAAAGGAATATTTATTAGTACCTGTTGAGTTTCGACCTTTGTAAGTTGGATCGGCCGGATCTATGTAAGAACGTGGATTTTTATCCCACTTGACCTTAACTTTTCTTGTGTTGCCTTAGTTTTATTCGAATATAAATTACTGCGCTATTTTCACTAACACCATCGCAGCGGGATGTAGGTCGGGTGTGCAATCAAGTCAATCACTATGCAATTTTACAAGTTGTATGAGTACAACACACATACAACTTGTAAATAATTCATTACATAATATGTAATTAATTAATTATATTATTCGCAATACTGTAAATATTTTTTGTTAATGGATTTTCATAATTAGCATCATATAATAGCTCTCAGAATCAAATTATCGATTTTTGACTTCAATATAGTCCATAATAATATGTCAATACGTAGAAATTCATGTGATTTGTAAGAACATTATAATGGATGATGACGTTTATGATTAAAGTACACAAATATTGTCATTTCTCAGTCACATACACAGTTTAGTATATGTGGTTATAAATTGCTGACAACTACACAACAACTTTTGTATTTAACCAGTCTTTAACATGTTTTTGAAATGGTTTCCTACAAAGGCATTCATTACGAGTAAAATCTCTACATACGAACGTGTGACGTAATCTCATTATGTGTTCTAGGGATAAAGTGTCACTTGTGCATTGTCAAGACTAATCAAACATTAAACACTTTTAAGTCGTTACGGCTGTAGCACTCCAGCATTGCTCCAGCCTTGTCGTAAAAAAGGTGGGGCCCAGTAACTTGGGATGGACCGCGTCTAGGTTAAACACGACCGGGAGGCACCTCTCTCACAGAATGGCTTTCACTTGCACTGTGAGGTTGTGGAGGCCTATTTGGGTACAGTACAGTAAGGCACTTCCACCTACCGATAACTATGATATTATTTGATATATGACACATCCTGTTCATGTTTATTTATTTATGTGTACGTTTGATTTTTCCTATTACCTCCACTCACGCAATTAATCAAGACAGCAAGATATAATAAGTACTGTTTGCGTTAATCGGAACAAATAAAATTATAATTCTTCGGGTACTTTTAAGAACTTGGTACATCAGGACATCTGTCATCTCAGTCCACCCGTGACCATAGTTGCTTTAAAGCTTCTGAAACGTCGAGCTAGATAAATAAGTAAAATTAGTTTTATTGTAAAAATTAAACATTGTGTAGTCGTTAACTATTTTGAATTACAGTTTGTTTTATGTTGTATTTTTACGTTTACTTCGTGTCTTTTGTACAGATTTAGTCTTTACAAATCGTTTTTTTATGACACAACATGTTCGACCCGCAAGAATGCACTGTTGTAAAATATATTTTATTTATGTAAATGAACTTTTTATGCATAATTCTATATTACTGCACCTAGGATATAATTATACGCGCATGTTTATTAGATTATATAAATATAATTTTCGTTTTTTTCTTTCTTACTGTTCATAATTAAAACTTCACTTTATACTTTTTATCGAACAATGTAAAAAACAGATTTTACTTTTTTTGAGTTATGTGTATATAAAAAAAATTGTTTTTAATTTTCGTGGTATACGGATCTGTGTAAATTTATGGGATGAACCACTTGTTAGTGAATGCACCATTACTAGTCGCAAATTAAGCCTACCGTCTCCTTTACAAATTGAACGCTACAATAAATATCCATCAACCCGTAGTGGTTTTTATTCTATAATTGTATCTGATTTATTGTTCAATGAAATTTTATGTGTACTTTTGAGATATATTGAGTTGGTGAACTGTGTCATAATGCTCATATGTAAGTATTTTTGGCTTTATAACTATTTCTATGGCTAATAAAAATCTGAACGTTTACTATCAAAATGTTCGTGGATTAAAGACAAACTACGCCGACTTTTACTTGACTTTTACTTAATTTTGATAAAGTCATAATAACGGAGACATGGTTGTGTGACTATTTCTTTGACCGTTAAATAGTGGACGATAGATACGACGTACCTATACAGGATAGGAATCTTACGCTTACTGGTAAAAAGACTGGCGCCGGAGTAATGGTGCTGGTGCGTCGTACACTAGGAGCAGTACCAGTATTTCCTGACGACCCTTGTGATGTTGAAATTCTATTAATAACAATACCTGCACGAGCCCTTTCTTCTGCCACTGATTTACATTTTTTTGCTGTATATCTACCGACCGATTCTACCAATTTGGCTTCGAATCTCGATAATTTATGTAAAATACCTAAACATTTTAATAATTTATACACACATAATACATTTCTGTTTGTGTGACTTTAATCTTCCATGCATAGAATGGAATAGTTACGATCCTAATTTTTTTTAATCGGCACTACAGAGGTTCAAAATTCTAGCACTAGATTTTTTGAAAATTTATCCATTTCAGGGATGAATCAATATTATCTACTAGAGAACTATGTGGGCAATATATTGGACTTAGCTTTTTTGTAAGTAGTCACTGGAAATTAAAGAATGTTTTCAAACTCTCTCGAGTACAGATAAAGCTCACTTCGAATTAACTGCGCCAAGATTTAACTTTGGAAGAGGCGACTATGATAATCTAAATAGGTATTTCGGTGATTTGAATTGGCAACATCTACTAGATCTTGGCTCAACTGAAGAAATAGTTGACAGCTTTTACTCATGCATAAACGAAGCTACTAGGTTGGACCTAAAAGGTCGTGGCCTAACCTACGTGGAGCTATGACATCTTTTTAAATCTACCGTCATTTGTTAGTATGTGTCATATTGATTTATTGTGCACAGTTTCATTCCGATACTGCACAATATAAATGTTCTGTGATTATTTGTTTGAAGCAATCCGACGCAATTTTCAATAATGGAGAAAATTGATCACCGTGCAGTCATTAAGTACCTCAATAAAAAGGCCTATCACCAAAAGACATCCATCAAGATATGGTGAGCACTTTGGGGGAGCCTGCTTCATCATGTTCCAGTGTCAAGAAGTGGGTAGCTGAGTTTAAGCGCGGTCGTGAGAGCATTAAAGATGATCCTAGGAGTGGAAGGCCTACATCCTCTACCACGAAAGAAGACATCGATAAAATTTGTGATCTCGTACTGGGTGACCGACGTTTGACCATCGGTAAGATAGCTGAGATAACAAACATTAGTTATGGCCGGATGCAACACATAATAACGGAAGAGTTAGGGTTCCATAAGGTTTCTGCTCGCTGGGTCCCGAGGTTTGTTTTCAGCTGAAAAAAAAACGCGTTCGATACACAATTTCGCGAGACTGTTTGGAACTTTTTGAGACTGATCCCGAGGATTTTTGTCTAGATTTGTTACCATGGATGAAAGCTGGGTTCACCACCATTCTCCTGAATCAAAGCAACAATCCGAACAGTGGAAAAGATCAGACTCTCCTACACCGTAAAAGGCTAAGGTAGTTTTGTCGACTAACAAAGTCATGGCTTCTGTTTTTTGGGATGCGAAGGGCATTACTTTTGTAGATTATTTACCGAAAGGTCAAACTATAGATTACAGTTATTATTGTAACCTTTAACGAAGACTCCGGGAAGAAATAAAAGAAAAAAGTCCGGAAATGCTGCGTAAGAAAGTTTTGTTTCATCAAGACAATGCACGTGTTTACACTTCGGTTGAAATAATGTCTGTAATCCATGATTTAGCCCCCTCGGATTATCATTTATTTCCAAATTTAAAAAAAACATTTGGGTGGCTCGAAATTTTCGACCAAAGATGAGGTGATAGTCACAGTAAACGATTATTTCGCCGACCTTCCGGATTTTTTTTTTTTGAGGGGATAAACAATTTGCAGGTCAGGTGGAAGAAGTGTGTTGAACTAGATGGAGGCTATGTCGAAAAATAAAAATAAATTTAGATACATTTTCTTTCATTTGCTTGGTCGGTCTTAGAACTTTTAGATGCACCCTTGTATTTATAAGATACCAACGTCAAATCGACACGCTAACAATCGTAATTATCCGGAATAGTCCTCATCTGCATTTCAAAAGCCCACAAACAAAAAAAAGTTTTTTAAATGAAATTTATATTTCCTGAAAAATTCCTGAACAGTTTTATATTAAATTTTGCACAGATATTTGCAATTCCCTTGGGATCCCTTGGAGTTTTATACATCTCACTAATATTACAATTGAAGAAATTTTGTTAGTAAATGGGTGCTGTAGCTCATGGCCTGGAATAACACGAAAGCTTTCTTTTTTGTACGCACTTTTGTTTATAACAAAACGAGGACAATGTTGCTGGAAGAAGCTCTTAATATAATTGAGACGAAACTTGCTGTAGATGCACAACGCGTTGTGAACAGCTTGATTACGCGAGCGCTTGACGCTCTATCTCATTACATTGTCATTTAAAACTATAAGCGTTTCGCGCACGTATTTAGTAGAAACATACTACGCAACGTCTCAGTGAGAGTCTATTATACGTATCTATATAGTACTAGCTATACTTACATTAAATTGTTCTACATGTCATAATACTGGATATATTTTATTAATTTTTGCATATATCCCAAGAACGTAATTTTTTCATTGAACTATATAAATATCTAATGAATGATACCAGTAGCTCTCGACTAGGTACTCGGAATCCACCGCGCCATACTTAACCCATTTTTGTCCATACAACATACATAATAGTTGAACCATGGAAATATATGTTCAGCAAGCGAACAGTATTAGTGAGTCGAGCGGCAGCCGAGAGTCACACACACACTGATACATCTGAAGAATTTCATTATATATTATCACTACAATATAATACGGCACGTGTGCGTGTGTGTTTACAAGTGTGTAATTAGATAGTTATGATTTTGATACATAAATCCTTTATTATTTCCATCCTTGGTATTCTTGTGTCTCCGTAATGCTAAATTAACTTATGATATTCTAATTGTAGAACTTGGTAGATGATTTACGTAATTGTGTCTGAAATTTAATGAAACCGACTTCAAACGAAATAAATATTTTTCGAAGAAGAAGTAAATACGGTGGTTTACTGACACGCAGTCACACAATACATCTGATCAAAGAAAGTTCTAAAATTACTCAATTGGAGAATACCAAGGCCGAAGCCCTAGCTAATATGGCGGCGGTACAAAGCTGATGGTTGCCGTTCCTCTCTGATTTTTTTGTTACCCTACCTTAATTGGACCCATTATTTTCTTTTGTACGCTAATATAGTTGTATTTGCATGAAGACTGAAAAAAGACCCCGTAAAGAATTCTATTCTACTAATATTATGAATGCCAATATATTTTGTAAAGAGAAGTGTTTTTCAAACATACAACTTTCGTATTTATCATATTAGTAACGTTGAATCGATGATGAGCGTGAAGCCTTCATCTACATCCTGGACAGTCAGATGACACTTATTGGCATGTCCGCGCTGAGTAGCGCCACATTCTATTAACATTCAGATAACAAAGGCTCCGCCTACATTCACAATTATTTATACTATTTATATATTTTATAGACTATTATTTATACAAACAAAAACATCGTGCGGGGTACTACATTCAGTCAATCTTTTATAGTATAAACCGCATTCGAAGTCTAATTATGTATGGCCCTCATACATATTCCCTCTTCTCCTCTAATGGGTGACAAGAAACCCGCAAAATTCGAGAACGTAATTATGTCCTATTCTGTCATGTGAATGCGAGCTACCTTCTGGCCATGCAGGTTTAATTTAAATACAATTCAGCATGTCATGAAGATTTAATTTCTAACTATGACCATAGCTTGAGAACAGCAAGCGGAAGCTTTACCTGGATCTGGATTTGGTCCATGAGTCCGGGTTTAAAATAAAATGGATTAAAATACTCACTCCTTTGTAATAAGGTACTGCTGTTGAAGGGATTATTAGGACTTTGTGAAGGTTTTTAAGGCGAAAGAAGGAAAAATATCAAATAGAAAGTGACCTCCTGGGCTGGCTTAGCCAATCCTCGCTCACATGATACCGTATTTCGTGCGGTTTGTGAATTTCCAGTGGCTTATGGGAGTGGTCGAGGACAGGAGGGCAAGACGCTAAAGGTCAGAGCTTATAACAAAGAAGAGAAGTTCTGAATTCCCCTTTTCACCTAAAAAAAAACTACTCTTCAAATGTTACAAGTTATTCAGCAGTTTTGCTCCAAAAAATGTAATAATTGATTATAATTAGGTAAAAAAGTACATCGTAAATAAATAAAATCAATCAATCAATCAAAACAATAAAGGAAACCCAAATTTCAGTAAATTCACATAATATATATATATATATAGACGATTATGCCGAATTTAAGAAATAAACTGACATCTTAATACTGAAAAAGGCATCAAATTTGAATTCCTTACTTTAAGCCAGTAGAGTAAGCTATTCCAGTATAAACCGATTCAGTACTTCTCTAAAGCTGGGCTTTGGAGGACGACAGGTCTTCGACTTGGTGATAAAAGCAGGCATGAACATGAGCAGAGCCCGATTGAGTTGTCAGCCGCTGAGCGCCACACGCAGACTGTTTGACCAACAATCATTCTTATGTATGTATATTCGAGCTGGAGTAGATTTTTTATCAGCAAAAGGGGCAAAGGAGCAATCGGAGCCTTTTCACGACCACCGTCTTCCATGGAAATTCTCATGATCGTTACGAAATGCGAAAGCGACGCTGTCATTTTACGCCGGTATCAAGTGAGCGAGAGGTACATTCCCGGTCGTGCCAGCCCAATTCCGTTGCATAGGAGGATGTAGTGTCATGCACCATGCATGGCACTACCTCCTCCTATGTAGCATGGCACTACTTCGTTGTACGATTTCGATTCAGATATGTTTCAAATTAAATGGTCGGAGAATCGGGGGAGATGTATAACTAGAAGGATTACCTTTCACAGCTAGGAACTCACGTAGCTATGATAATTTGAAACTAAAGGTTAACCTTGGTGCGATGACAGAAGACTTGAGCATTACTCTATGACTATGTAGTTTGTAAGATAGTGAATATGTTATTATTTTCTACTCTTTTATAGCATAGGGGGGCAAACGAGCAGTTATTTTTGCATGTTCCTTCCTTATGGATTTAATGCGCCACCGGCTACTCACAATCTGCACGAAACGCGACAGTGGAGATTACTTTACGGTGGTGTTATGTGAGCAAGAGGAACCTCCCCGGTCGTGTAGGCCCAATTACGTTGCTCCTCCTATCCAAAGGAATTAATTTGTGTAGATTTGTGACAGTAATAATTTGTAGCTAAAACGAACAAACCAGAATTAATTTAGATTCTATATTAATTATAATTTCTAGTACATAAAAGAACCCAATATGGCCCTCGTACTAATAAAGCATTAAGGTTCTTGTGAGGAGGTCCGTTTGGAGTGGATGATCCCAGTTCAGTATCCGGAATGCCAGTAGACAGGGGTTGGACGGACTGGCATTATTTGGAAAATTGCGTCAAAAGTGATGAAGAAAAACTGATGATAATGTTGTACGCGTAATTACAGGAATACGTGCGCCGCTGCCTTTATCATAAAACGTTCACAAACTTTGCTCCTACAGATTGTTTGCAAAATTAATAAGATGTAGGGAATACATATTACAAGCTCATTCTGTAGCTCCTGAAGAGTAACATGTTGCTAACTAAAACATCAAAATAAATTATTTTAACATTTCCTTGAATGTGCAAAAGTTTTATTTATGGAATACTGCGTGGGTTTCGAGCCGGATCAACAGCTTCTGCTTATAATATGTAGTAAAATTAAATACATTTCATTAAGAAAATGTTAGTTAAAAGAAACAAAATTGATTTAAAAGCATATAATGCGTATGATCTGGCAAAGCCATTTTATGTAGCATTAAATATCCTATTCAAGCTATACAAGATGTAGAAACTACAATCTGCAAAAGTCGAAATTACTACATTCCTTTGAACATTCGAACTTTCTACAAAGTCAAAAATATTTGTTTGTCGTTGCCAAAAAAAATCCTGAAACTTATATAAAAAAAGTTGTTTTACACAACTCTTTGGGTCGAATTATTAAAAAGGCTATTAGTGCATACTAGATGAGTGTGTGATGATCATAAGCAGAATTCCGTGGGTGAATGTTGTAGAATTATAAAGTATTATATTGCAAGTAACCTCCGCAACTAACATTATATATACCACGTTGACGTGACGTTAACGAAAGCTCTTTAAAGTTTCTCAACCATTTTACTTAGATATGTAGTTTACGAACATTGGTCTTTCAATAAAATATCTGATTAAATACCATTACCAGATATTAGTCCTATGTTTGTGACATGTTACAGCGTAACGTTTTCACAAGCTGTGTTTTCGAAACCACTCCAGACTATTTATATACATTCCTGACCACATATTGATGGCAAACATTCGTGTATAGATGTGTTTGCTACTTGACTACTACTGTTTACGATCGATTTATCCCAAGGGGTCTATTTCATTTTTTTAGACAGATAAAAGTATTTGTCTCAAAAACACTACAAGTATCTAAGCTTCGAATTTACACTAAAAACGGACGAAACCTTTACAGTAATATTAGCTCAAAAAGTTTTTGTAAATAACACTTTAAGCTCTTGGCTGGCAATCGGAAACTCAAGACCCCAAGTGTCGTTAAGTAACCTATCAAAGGTTTTACACCAGACCACTACTAAGCATAAATTATAGCAAGAAAATGGGTGGAATAAATAGTTAAAAAAGACATAGCGGATTCAAAAAAAACGAGTTCGTTTTGTTTCAAATATAACATAAAATCACTTTTAGTCCAATTAAATACCGAGTATCTGCTAGAATTGAAAAAATAGTAAAAAGTATCATATTAAATAAAGATGTTTCTTTTATTGACAAAACATATTGATTTTCTTTAGTGTGCTGCAGTGAATTGCTGCATTTGAATTGGATTCGATTGCAGTTGAATTGGACCGAGAGGATCTGGCCCCCTTGCAGTCAATTTGTGAGTGTCCGGTGGCCCATTTAATGGGAGGTGGAAAACAGAGCAACTCAGCGAGTAATTATTGTAAAAAGCCCACCCCTTTGTTTGAATGGCTTCAACCGGTATATCTGGATTCATCCCAGCCCACCGACACGACACAGCTTGAATGATGGTGGGGTAAGCTGGCGCACCTGTATTTCCTGGGACATCAAACTTATGCCTGCTGTGTTCGCTTAACTTGGTTTAACACTTAGGTATCAATACTTAACCACAATTCCAAACATGCACTTACCAAAGGAGGCAAGGTAAAATCCACAGAGTAGCAGCCCTGTGTGTGTGTGGCTATGGCTTCACAGAGTAGAGTGGTGTTTTACTGTCAATTATTTTTATTTGCTTATACCTTGCTTTATATTTGAGAGGTGAATGCTTTCCTTGTGTAAATTATAATCATACTACTAGACTTGTCGATGCTCGTACTGTCACCTAAGTTGTGAGCTCGTGAACAGAATCGTAATTTATTTGAAACTTATTTTCGCAATAGGCTAATCAAGACTTCTTTAGTTCATACTTGTGTAACTAAACTTGTCTAAATGTGTTTGCGATTCATGCAAGTACTACGGAATTGGTTTGGATAAAACATACGACACATGTATAGATAACAATCTGGAGTAATATAAACAGCACCTCTTGTTCTTCGACAAACATATATGACTCCCTGTAGTATAATTTACGCGGACGAAGCTGCGGGGCACACCCAGTTGATAACGATAGGAAACACAAACAATACAATCTTATTAGACCAGCATTAGCTTAGTGAGCGCAGATCGGCCGATGGGTGGTCTTCACTCATATAATAAGGCCTTATTTTATTATCAACATCCGCATCAAGTGCATCGGCGGCAACAGCCGAAGCTTCTACAACAGACGATTAATTTCCTGTTATTTGTAATAATATTTAGTAAAACAAAACATCGATAAACTAGAACAAAAGTAACATTGAACCCCTAAACTCTAAAGGCACAAGCCGGCGCGCGGCGCAATAAAACTGCAGTTCCACTCAAATCTTATCCGACATCAATGGGACAGCGTTCAGCCGAATCACTGAGTTATACGACAGATTTAGATTGTGCACCCGGTTACGCTTGTAATTTTTTTTCCTCCTTTGAAATTCGTTTAAGTACAAAATAAAACATTGTAAGTCTACTTTTATTGAACTTGAAATAATTTATTATAACATCTTACATTAATTGTCTTACGATTCTAAAATAAAAAATATGTGTGATGGTTTGGTTATGTTAATGTGTTTAATATTATAACCCCTTATAACAAACGCCGAATCAGAGCAATTTGACGACTACCGGTGCCCATAAAAGTCCATAATTCTTCTATTGTGCATACTATGGCCTACCTGAAACTCACTAGGCACATGAAATGAGGTAATTGTGTGTTTTGTTGGTTTGTGAGAATTTAGACAATCAGATAGGGATTTTGGGTTCCCATAACACTACAACTAGACCACGTCACATCACCTGGTTGTGGCGTCAACGTACCACTTGTTGATCAGACAACTATTTGCTATGACATATGTCATCATCGCCGTTGTAGGAAGTGATGCCATTACTGCATTGCACGGGAGTCTGGCCGTACATGACTCTCACAGTATACCCCCATATAAGTGTCGCATTTGGGGAAGTTTGGTAGTATTCGGTGGCCCATTGTGGGGGAGATAAACGAGGGAGAGAGTTTTTACATAACCATTACGCATGCGGATGTTTAATGGTCGTAATCATAAAATGGCTCTGATTGTTCATTTATCCCACATAAAAACGACAGCCTTTGCTATATATTTTAATGAATATAACTCTAAATGAGCGTGCAGTCTGCAGCGAGGTAGTAATTGGTTCAACACTGGAGCCGGCTGTTCGATGTCTTCGACATCAAATCCTGGTGCGCGTTCCTTGTAAGAGACTCATGCAGATGCAGCCGCACGAGTGTTGCGCAAAAGCAATATTATACGTAATGTGATTTTAATAACTAGGTGTATCCCACCGTTTCATTGAATGTGGTAAGCTTGATATAGATTTAGATTTTTGGTGTCATAACATACTTCATGGAAATAAAAATAAATAGTTTTTGTATGTACTTGTCTTAAATGACGATATTTCGGTTTGACACGTGTCACACTAAAATGGAGTTAAAAATAAATAATAATAGTAATAATGAACTACCAAATGGTCCAAACGGATGAAACAAAATATTTGTATCGAGCGTACCACATTCAGCGAAACCGAGGGACACGCCTAGTTATTAAAATTACATTACATATAATATTGCTTTTGCGTTCACCAAAATGAAATAGTTGTTCAGGAATTAAAATTGTTTAAATTGACTTAGACTCGGTTTGTTCCGGGGATACAATTTGCACAGCATAGGTAACATAATCACATACACACGCCGAATTGGGTCGGCACTAGCATAGAGGTACCCCCTGCTCACAGGACACTTGTGTGTAACAGCTGTTGTGTTGCGTTTCGCGCGTTTGTAGGTATTCGGTGGCGCATTAGAAGGTAGTAGGTAAAGTGGGCATTTTGAAGTCTTTATGCGGATGTCAATGGGCGTAGTCTTTAAATGTCCCTGACTGCTCGTTTGCCCTCATACACTGTGAGGAATGCAAGTGTACTTTTCGTCTAACGTGAAACTCATATAAATTGTCTCAAAGCTTTGAAGTCTCCCACTTTCATAGGCATGTGATTTGAAAACTTATACATTTAGTATTCGGTGAACGTAAATATCAGCACTTCGCAGAGACGTGGCCGCGCGCGAACTTCGTGCGGCGCTCAAGTGAAGCACAATTTGCATTCGCTTCAATATTCATATAGAGTATTTACATTCGCTGGACCGTGAAATACACCAGCAGTCTCTGCCAGGGAAATTTCATTAAATGGTAGCATTACGAGGTAGAACGACTGCCGTATTATTGAATTGAACCGGCACGATCGGGGAGGTAGCTGTTACTAATATCATATATAATACCCCCTTTTGGGGGTATTATATATCGTATTAGTAACTGTGGTGTCCGAGTTTGTGCAGAGTGAGTTTCCGGTGGGTTATTGAAGGAGGCGGTGGACAGAGGGAGTCACGACAGCGTAAAATCTATACGATTTTCTTATGGACGTCAGTAGGCATTCTCCTCACTCACCAGACTCCGACGGCTCACTTGCCTGTGTCCGCTCTTCCTTAGTCGTGTTGTGATCCTTCGCTGCTGACAGTCCAGGTGGTTATATCTATTGGCAGTGCAGTGCAGACGGGCAATGGCTCTGCAAACTTGGATGTTCATGACATTCAATAGTCACTTATTGAAATATTCGACTGTTTCTTTGTACCCCAATGTAATAAATTGATAATTCTTAAGACCTTTAAAAATGGTCTTATTTCAACCTTGCTCCTTATCATCTCAGCTGTCGCGCTATCATACACAATACAAATACCGAATCCGGGGCACCTCAAAATGGAGCACCATACACTACTTGTATGATAAACTTTAATTCTTGTTAGTTGTTATAATTTCAAATTTGCCATAGTCAGTTTTGATTTCAGTCAGTTAAATGAATGCCCTAACCGTATGGTTAGGTTAGGTTATGTATCATGAACACTACTTATAACTGTGAAGCTATTATTGACGGATCTCAATAGCGGGTTGTTTGATTGTTCACCTTAATTTATCCTAAAAATTTACTAACACTTTAAATTTTATGTGAAAATGTTTAACCATAGTTGGGACTATAGTTGTAAATTTTAGACGGACCAAGTCTAGCAGTTACAACGGTAGCAAAGTGCAGAGGTCAGCGCCCTGCCGTACATACCACACTCATTATACTGGACTTCGCCCCCGACAGTGCTCGTCGATAATTTACGGGGCGGCTTTACCCTGCGGAAGTTCGCTATTGCTTCCTAGTAGAGTCGGGCACATTAATCCGGTTTGCAATTATTAATTTAGGTGTATTTTATTTATAGTTACTGTGTCTTGACTCTATACCAACATATCATTATTTCTTAGGCTCTATTTCTGAATTATCCTGTAAAACATTCATTATTTGGACGCATATTTTTTTGTTAAAACTTGCTGTACTATCTAATAGTTGACTATACAATTTGAAAAGGAAAAATATTATAACTAAATTGATAAGACTTAATTTTTACGGCGATGTTAATGCATATGCAAATGTCTATCGTTAGCCACTAAATGGTTCCGATTTCTTGTTTGTGCCGCTATTCTATAAAAAATAGAATGTTAAAAAATCCAGTGACTACAAATATTTCATTATTATTGCTCCCACAACACGCCGCTTGGATCGCTGCAATTACCGTGTCTACAGTAGCTTTTAATCATTCTACATTACGTGTACAAGCAACGGCTAATTAGGTATCACGTGCTCCGTTCTTTATAAGTCAGGATAATAACGAGAATTAATAAAGCTATAAGTAAAGAAAATTAAAATAATACATTTTTTCTTTACCTCGGCACAAGTACAGCCCGTAATTATTTTATTTATTACTGAAGTTTGGCCGGGAGGGGTTCAGATGTGATGTGAAATGGGATTCATAACGTTTTTGCGTCATATGAACTTGAAACAGAATGTGATTGTGTTATCTCCGTCTCGCGATGGAATTTAACCTTAAAGTACTGATCTTTACTTAAAATGTCTGCACAGTGATACGCGGCTATAGGCGGTAAAGCTTTACGATGTGGTTACGCTCCATTGCCGTGTCACACGATTCTAATCGTCATATTTCTTTCATAGCACGCACACATTTAATAATGTTTTGAGGAGTAAACTCTAAAACATGAGATTAAATTAGAGGCGCTCCAGAGGAGGGCCTATGGCCAGCTGTGGACGTGCGGCTGGTCATGATGATGATGAAAATCATTACATATTTTCCTTGAAGAGCGCTCTTACTGTATTATCTTTTGAAATAGTTAAGGTAGCAGACGAGGAGTCGGTGGAAACAAGTGTGTACTACACCCATAAATATCCGTATTGGCGCACCCTCCAGCCGCGATCCTGTCCTCCATGTACCTCGCACGTCACACAATAACTTGCACACTTGTTGTAAGCTCTACATAGAGAACAGTAAGAGCCATCCAATAATTAGTGACCGCCAGTACAGTTTCTGTAGTGGACGTTCAGCTGGTGATCTCCAAATTTATTTAACGCACCGATGCGCGGAGGCAGTTGAAATCAAGGGGAAGGCATTGGCGGTTAGTCAGGATGTAGCGAAGGTCTTTGATCGGGTTTGTCACAAATCGCTTTCAAAGCTTTATTCATACGGACTTCCCGGGAAATTATGCGATTAGATCACTAGCTTCAAGTCGCAGCATAAAGGTTAACAGCGCATGCTCCACCCTTAAATGTGTCAATGCTAGTATTCCCCAGGGCTGTGTTCCGTCTCCTACGCAGTTTCTTCTGCATAACAATGACATGCTGCAAACTAGTGGCCTTCATTGTTAAGCAGATATAGGACTGGGGATGCTTAATACACTAGCCACGCCAATTTTTCCCGGTAACACGTCAAACGAAAACAGGGGGGGGGGGAGAAGATGGTGCGAAATGGTAAGCCTGATTACGATAATGATATCAGTTACAAAGGGCGAGAATGGGAACTTCTCCCATTACACTGTCTTGAAGTTGGTGGGATTATTCTATGTTGCAAAATTAATTGCTTGTAGAGGTGATATTGGTTCCTCAGGGGTCTGACTTTCCTGGTGCCTTAATGATTCAGAAGAGTTCAGGCCACTACACCATAGGTGGCAATCACAATGGTTATAGTGGATATACTTATTCGGCACTACCATGTGTGAGCCCCACAAATCACTAGAATTGGCGTAAAAACACTTCAATAATATTTTTAACGTTAGATAATTTATAAGTAAACGATATTACTATACTTTTTTAGCAAACGCGGGGTGATCATAATATCGATAAACATAAAGCTTTTGGGTCATTAGTCCGTAATGTGGCGAAAAACAGAAAATATGGATCATATTTGACGATAATTAATCATTTGCCTGTCCCGTTGTTATTAATACGTCCAAATTACCCGATCTAATCCCGGACAAACTATGAAAGGTCCATATTAGCCGGCTCATGATAAAATTAATGTTTTATATACCATTTCGGGAGTGTGTTAACAATGTGGTCTGAAAGTCACCAATAATCTACGGGTTTTACTTAAATAAGTGAACAAATAGTATTTATGAAATAAAAACCTTGAAGATATTGTGACGATATATATATTGTTATATTTTTCCTTATTTTCCAAACAACACAAACAAATACATTCAATGTTTATATACTACTATCATTTCGTGAAAATACTTTCAAAAGGTTTTTGCTTTTTAGAATGTAACGGAAATATCAATAACATTATGAAAGAAAAAATGTTTGATCACCAAAGCGGGGTAGGAGTTTCGTATTGTAAAAATAAAAAATATAAAAATATCAATGAGGGCTCAGCCGTAGTCATCTCTGTCGAGGAAAGGGAATGTGTTGTTACAGCACGCACGCGACATCACTATCAGTCCTCTGATCACCTCTTACGAGACACAGCACATGACTATTTCACCGTTCTTTTTGTAAGAGTCCCATGCTGCTTTACAGCTGAATTGGTGAGGTTCCTTACGCTTATGATAACGACGCGCAAAATAACACACAGCAGTCGCGTTTTGTGCGGTGTTTGTAATTTCGGTGTTATGGAACAAGAGAGTGATAGTCTTCATAATTAAGGATAGTCGTCAAAGAGCTTCTATCACCGTTTTGCCTCCTTGTTTCCGGTCTCATCTTCAAGGGAACTATGAATTGTTTCGGGATTAAAATTAATGTTCTCATAATTGTAACTTACAATCTGTACTGATCTGCGCCAAACTTCACTCGGATCTGTTAAGTACAGCTACTAGCGTGAATAGCATACAAACTTTATATCTTCTAATCCTTGAAAGATAGACAGCTATATACGAAAATCCCCGTATATTAATAGGAGGCGGTAGTGCCCTGCACACTGTAATACACTACAGTACTATGCAACGGAATTGGGCCGGTACGACCGGGTAAGTACCACTCGTTCACATAGTACCGCCGTAAAGTAAAATCTTCAGTGTCGCGTTTGATGCGGTATGTGAGTAACCGGTGGCCCATTGCGGGCGAGAGAAGGAAAGGAAGGCTACGTATCAGCATAGTAGTTATGTAGATGTTCGTAGGCGTAGGTAGTCGTAAAAAGGCTCCGATTTCTCGTTTGCCCTCTATTCTAAAAAAAAAAGGATTTATCAAGTTAAGTGTCACTAAACAAACAATATTGAATATCTTATGTTGAGTGGAAAATGTATTTACTTTGTTTTCGATTTGCCTAAAGTAAACGAAATTATGTGAAACTTTCCGGTAGGAACAACATTTTTAAGCATCGAAGGATGTTCCGATATATTTTCTATTTTATTTTTTTTTTTTTTTGAAATAATGTATTATTAAATGAGTATTCCTATATGATCAAATTTATCAACATCATTGAGCTGTAAAAGTTAATTAATGCCGCAAAAAGAATTCGTTCTTCCCAAAGGATCCTAAGGTGCATCCACTATCACGAGGCTAGTCACAGGTAGGTACACCTTTATAACATACTGTATACTATGTCTCATAACTTTCATCCGTGATTACAAGTGCTAAGATGCACTATGATTTCATATTTTTTCGTCAAGCTAAGCAATCTGTACACTTCTCAGTGTACAGATTGCTTAGTCTCCAGTTATATATATTGACCTGTGACTTATCTTATTGTGTAATATTTATTATATATAGTTCGGATTACTGTTGTGATGGCTGGAAACTTATTGAACGTCCCTAACGTTCTAAACTATCAGTATAAAATTAGGTTGTTAGTTCTTAACTTTTTTCGGGTTTCAACAGAGGAACACACTCATTGCATCCATCAAGCGGTGAGGAAGTTTCACTGCGTCAGGAAATTCTTACTGAGGTGGAGGTGCAATGTTCATACATTGGAAACTGAAAGTATAATTAAAACGAAGTTGTTTTTAAATCCTATTCGTAGTTGTAATTGAATTAAAACAAAGAAAAACGAAAAGGAAACTTTTATAGCCAGTTTGATAGCTTTTCTCAAAGCTGTATTTTGTTAGTTTGTTCCTTCCTTGGGAGTCTCATTAATTGAAGCAAAGAAATTTATTTTATTTTATTAGAAATTTATACCCATGTAAACATATTATCAGCTCTTATCGGTCCACTGCTAAGCCTTTTTCAATGAACGGCAAGACGGCCGACCTCCTGCTACTCGCATATATTAGTAAGTATTATTATATTAAGTCCGTGCACACACAAACATAATACATATATCGCAGGCAAAGTCTGAGTAACAACATTATATTTATTGAAGATTTCTTTGTTATGTAAGTACCATTTGGTAGATGGTGTTTAATAAGAATTAAGTACACGACGCGCTTTTGGTCATTGGCTTAATTTAAATCTTGATTAAAAAATATAATGTTTATACTATTTCCAAAACTTTATAAGTTAAGTTATGCAAGCGCTCGTGCTCTATAAATGAGCATTTGAAATTATGCGCCAAGCTTACACTAAAGTATTTCTACAGGCGATGGCAAACTATTATTCGGTGTGGCCACGACACGACGTGCAAACCATTGATATTGTTTTTCTTTTCAAAGGCGGAAAATATCCAGGCTCTAGAGGTTGATTTGGCAAATCGGGCACGACTGGAGAGGTACCTCTCGTTCATGTGACGCCACCGTAAAGTGACAGCTATGCTGTTGTGTCTCGTGTATTTTGTGAGTAAGGTGGCCCCCTTGGAGAGGATAACGGAAGGAAGACAATGCCATTGTATGACAACAACAATACGGACGTCTATGAGCGTTGGTAGTCCACAAAATGCTCTGATTTGGGGAAATCATATGAGATATGTAATAAAACAAACAACTATACAAATTATGCTTTATGGCTTCAAATACACGCTTTGAAAACAACAAGCTTTGAAATTTTCCTAAAATATTCAAGCCATTTTTCTGCTTGAGATCTAGTGAATATAAAAAATACACAAAGCTCCGTCATTCAAATTCATTTTTAAATATTTTTTTTAGTAAAGGCAAGTTTATTTTGGAAAAAATATACTCATTTTTATGGCAAAGGTAGATTAGTTGAAGATAGGCAGATTGCTTGAAACACTTTTTCGACTCAACCCGTTAGATAGGATTATTTCTTCCTCCTTATACTCCACAAGAAACTCGATAGCATGTAACGTGAGTGATAAATTCCTCCCCGATCTTGTCAGACCGATACTCCTGCAGAGTGGCAGGCACTATATCTAACTTTACAATCATTACTGAATAGCAAATAAGTCAAATGGAGATGATTCAACTACCATAAAGTATATGAAGTAGGTTATGTAAAAGTTTTGAAAATGTCTACAGATTGTACAAATATTTCACGGCCGAAGCAAGTATTCCACGACGCCGACGACGCGATCGCGATAGCAGTAGCTAAGTCCGTCCAAGAACACAAACAAAGAAACACCAGGACACGCTCCCGCAGTAAAATGCCAATAGGGCTAACTAGCGGATAGCAGTTTTTAGTTGGCTCACTCACTCACGACCCAAGCCTAACACACACTTCGGGCCCTCTTGGGTCGGCTGGATGGTGTATAAGTGCATTTTTCCTGCTACAACCAATGCCATATACACGGCTCGTACCGGTCGAGCGATGAAACCTCAAATACAGTGACACATATGACTGACAGAATGACAAACTCACACACCGCTTACGGAAACGAAAGCTCTCAACTTACGGATTTGAACCCGGGCCGGGTTCGAATCCGTAAGTTGAGAGCTTAGATTTGTAGAAATAAAATAACGCGACTTTAAAGAGCTCTAATGATAAATAAATCAAAAGTATGGCTATTTGCTGATTTGTGGCGCAAATCGACCCTTTCCGTCAGAGGGAGGGGGTGAGGAGGCCTCCTCAGATAAGCCTAATATTAAACGAGCTCAATTATCCTTATCCACGACACCGCAATTAAAACGGCATGGTGCGCGCGCCGTTCCACTAGTGTGGGAGGGGGACCACTTCCCCCTTTTCGGTCACGAAAATAGTTACCATATGGTACGCCTACAATCAACCCGGTAAATTTGTTCCCATCTGCGGGAAAAGAGGGGGTCTGTCCCTCTATCGTCTCCCTAAACCTGAAGACACAAAAGTCTTCGCTAGTTAGTCGAACTATTGAGGTTGGACAAGCGCCGCCAACCAGTATTAGGTCCTGCCAAAAAAAAAAAAATTGGCAATGAATGTTGTTTATCATTATCCACGTCATCAGCCGGACCGCGTCTAATACTAGACATAGGCCTCCCCCATAGAGCGCCTTAGGTTGTCGGTCACGATCCACTTTCATCCACAGTATGTTTATAATACAGCTCAATTGTCCGTTGTAATTTCAAGTCTATTGTGTATACTAGCTCATTTGTACTGTGCGTTAAAAGATTTCATCTTCTGTAGCAGCTAAAAATTATTTAGCAACATATCCGATAATGTCAGCTCAGGCGCATAGCCGATAATGACAGCTGACACCATGTGATACAGCCCAGGCTCATATCCGATAATGTCAGTTAATACATTGTGATGCAGTTCGAGCGTATATCCGATAGTGTCAGCTGATACATTGAGATGCAGGTCAGATGCAAATCAGGCGTATACCCGATATAATTTCAGCTGATATACTGAGATGCAGGTCAGGCGCATATCCGATATAATTTCACCTCATACATTGAGATGTAGCTCAGTCGCATACCCGATATAAGTTCAGCTGGTACCTTGTGGTGTAGCTCATGTCAGTTGACACATTGTGAAGCAGGACTGGCGAATATCCCGAGATAGGCGGCGCTGCGTCACGATCCGACATCAGTTGTCAACTTTAAGAAAGTTAAAATAGTTAAT
Organism: Eumaeus atala; assembly: GCA_017140195.1. Lineage (NCBI taxonomy): Eukaryota > Metazoa > Arthropoda > Insecta > Lepidoptera > Lycaenidae > Eumaeus > Eumaeus atala. The sequence continues at coordinate 174,324 of JAFELO010000321.1, read as the reverse complement.
TTACGAAAGTGACAAAATTCGAACAAATTGCATTTTAGAAGAAATTATCTAAGTTCTGGTTATCTATTCAATAAGGGACTGCCCGCCATATCCTGGTCCTATTAAACTTTTTCATTATTTGTTTAATATAAATTTTGTTTTATAAAGCATTGGGAAAATAACGAGCAATAGAAGACTTTGGTGACTACCGTCGTCCATTGACAACCACACGATTAATAATAGTGCGTATGTACATTGCACATTAGGAGAGATGGAATTTTCACATTGGCTTCTCACAAACCTCGCATAACGCGATAGCATCACAATTAAGGTGGTATCATGTGAGTGAAAAATACCTCTCCGGTCTGGCTCATTTTGGCTGCAATACAACAATGGCATCACCTCTTCCTAAACATGAAATGTTTATATTTCTGTGCGAGTAAATACTGTAACATTAACGGCTATGTAAACATGAGAACTCACTCACTTACAAATCCCCGTGCAGTGGGTAGGCACCTGCAATACACGTTTACTTTTCACTAGTTATTTAGATGTTGGGATCTCAATCGCATTTCGGGTCCAATCCGGTCTGGAAACCGGTAACTCATGACATACGTGTAAAGTATGTTCAGCTGAACATGCTGACCAAAAGAACAACGGGACATGCAACAAATTAAGAGATAGTTGCCTTTTTGTATCGCAGCCGAATTAAGTACTACAGGGGAGGTACGTTTCAATCAGCTATGTAGTCGCGTTTCGTGTGATTTTTGAGCTTCGTGTGACGGTTACGTGGGGTGGGAAGGACGCGACACGTTGGCATGACAATTATACTAATGCGTAGTCATGAAAATTCTCCGACCGTTAGTTTGCTCCCTTTCACTATAAAGAAATGAACGACATTCGTAAATTCACTCGTCTCGACATTTACTAAAAAAATAATTTGTTTATTCTGTAAGCAAAATTTCAACTGACGAATTATTAAAAGTACGAAAATTATGTTAAGTTATATTTTAGCCTGTCGGCAATCCAATCAACAACTAAAATAACTGACTTGAACTTAATTAATAAAATACACTTCGTTCTAGGATTCAAGTTTTTATAAGGCGAAACCTTTTCATTTTTACAATCTCATTTGGAGAAATTGCAGAGAAATGTTGTTCAATAACATCTTTAAAGGTTTGCCAATATGAGTACATATTGCGTAGTCATTTATTTTCTGTATAAAGGCTTTCACATCTTGATCACGTGTTGCGATGGTTATGTCTCGTGAACTGTTGAAGTTTGAAATCTAAAACAGCAATAGTGATAATAAGTAAATAAGAAAATTGGACCTACTACAGCAGGAACATCGCCTTTCTACTATGGATATCAAACTAAGAGTAAGTTATGAGGTATATTAATATCTTCTATTCTACTAGTGCCATGCTCCAATTCATTTGAATTGGGTTGGTACGACTGGGCAGGTACGCACACATGACATCACCGCACGGCTATTCTGTCGCGTTTGGTTCAGTTTGCCTGTATCCGGTAACTCCCTGAAGGAAGCTCATAAGAATTATTCTTATGTTTATTGAGCGTTGCTAATCATAAAGTCGATTTAACTGCTCCTTTTGCCTTTATACAAAAGATAAAATATATAGACTTACACATTTATAACATTAATAGGATAAAGATCCCTACTCGTACCTACTACTTTTGGAGCCTTTTTATGTCTAACGACGCCCAAGAACATTGGCATAATTACTATGCCAATGCATCGCCTCATTTCCTCTTCACCTCCAATGGGCACTCTGGAATAATATAATTATCTTTTATAAAAAAATATATTCTTGTATATACATTTCTTAATAAAACGATACTGTACGTCGCGATATTATTCCATTCGGAATAATATCGCGAGGAAGTTGTAGGCGCGAGTGTGTGCGATGAAAAACGAGCGCTGGCGTTTGGGCTTGCGGCCACAAAGAACGGCCGCTGATCTGGGCAACTTTTGTAATTTAGCGCATGTACCAAATTTACGAGATGTAACAAATAGGATTTTCAAATACATGAATATTCAGGGTTGTTCACTGCGAACGCTTTAAACAATTTTGAACTGGTAGCGTTTTCCGGACCTAATACTACTCCGACCTGAGAAGAACCAGCGAAGCGAACTCATCTGTAAATTATCTTTATATGTATGTACGCATTACCCCCGGTCCAGTGCGACTCATGGATAAACAAAATATTCACTAAAGCTCCGCAGTAAATGCCTTCGGCCGCCTATCCTGAAGTACCCCTGACCTGTCAGCAATAGGACAAGAGGGGATCAGACTGTTGCGGTATAACGGTAAGCATATTTAAACTCGTGAGCTCCGGGAATGAGTCCCGGGAGGGTAAAAAATTGTTGTTATTATTTATTTTAGGCCGGCAATACCGGGTCCTTGTTTTTTATTTATAGTGTCGGGTGAAAACTAGAAATCGGGGCCTATTCACGACTACCTGCCTTTGATTGTCTCTCAGATGCGTGGCTACTTATAAGCTACACGAAACTCGACAGCGTAGCTATCACTTTACGGTGGTGTCATGTGATCTATGAGGTACCTCCCCGATCGTGAAAGCGTAATTTATCTGCAATGCACCATGCAACACTAATGTGATGGCTGTGCGGTCGCACTCCGTTGGTATGTTTCTAATAAACCAATAAAAACGAAGGCAATTGGTGAGCAATACGCTGGCACAGCTGATATTTATGTACGATATTTGTTATCAATAGGCCCCGTCTACTTGTTTCCCCCCATATCATCCTTTTAATGACAACACTACAGTGGTTACTCTGAACATATTTCACGAATCCGATCCGTTGTCCGCACTCGCATATACGTGTAATGCAACAGGTGACAACCCTACGAGCGCCGCGTACGTGTTACACGCTCATTGATTTATTCATCAAAGCCCGACTTAACTCCTTATAAAGAAATAAAAATTCATCGAACGCAAAATTATTTACATTTCATTTTCATTATTATTATTCTATAGTTAATGGACACAAATTAAGAGACGGTGCCTTGATGACTTTGACGTCCGCCATTAGACCAGAATGTTTACCTACGGCTTAGTTGCCACTTATCCAATAAAACAAACAGAGAGTACCACGTGACCTATAGAATTATATAAAAAAATTGGGATATTTTCACCTAAACTAGTTAAGTTATAGTATTTGTATGATACATCTATACAAAATCGTGAGAGCAATGATATGCGTTTCATCAAAGACTGAATATGGCGCAAAGAAATTGCTTTGCTGCAAATGCTAATTAGCATGGGAATTGAAACGGAACATTAACATAGACCGGAGCACGCGAATTTAGCGGCTGCCACACTGCAACCAGTTACTGAGCTCGGACTTGGATTAGGCCTGCTCGTTTGTTTTGTGCCTGTGTTATGTTGTCACGACTTCCATAGTTCCTAAATGGCTAGTGAGCGATCACATTTGATAATGCGGCACAGTATATTTGAATATTGATATTAACATTCAATTTCATTCATTCAAGAACGGACCAAAATAAGTCTTTCTAATAAGATATTTTATTTTTTGTCATAAATCAGGCGAATGGAATGACACGAGTCTATTCATGAGGCACAATCGATGCATTCCACTGTACGATGCCATTGCAATTGAGAGATTGCAAACGATGCATCGCCTTACGCTCACTCCATTTTCTACATTTGCAATTGAAATGAGCGTCTACTGAAACTAGCTGTAACCGCTTTTAGATTAATTGGACATCTGCTCGTTTAGTTTAACACAAGTTGTAATAACAATTATATTGTCCCATGAATAAAAAGTTCATCTAACCGCAAATTGTGTAATACAACATTTAATGCAAATGTAAGAAAATTTCTTTTTCCATCATAGAACTAACATCTTTCCTAAAACGAACACACTACTACACATTATGCAGTTAGTTCAGTTTTAGGAGTCTTGAAAGTGAATCATAACCATGAATATTATGTGACTGAGACATGTGATCAAATATGGTACCTGCGTTTTAGTGGGTGTTCTGTTCAGCTACTAGCCTATAAGTCGATTGAATCCAATTGAGTTACTCACAAATTAAATAAGTGTAAGTATGGCCGAGAAGTGTAATTGGTCTGTAATTTTGAAGAAGTGATTTGTCACCCTTCACAAAAACAAAACAACGTCATTTCCAAGCCATGCCTTGGGAGGTACGCCCCGCTGAAGGACAAAATGAAAAATCTTTATTAACCAGAGGGTTAAGGTATTAAGAGTAATACAGGTTCGTCTCCTACTCTAAGACTCTCGGTTGTAATTCCACCCTTTCCCGAAGCTTTTCCCCCTTTAAGCTGTGCAAGAGCCGGACTAATTTCCCTCAAGCTGACGTCCGGCAGATCGCCTGACAAATGTAGTATTTGCACGCGGATTTTTGTTTAGGATATCGGGATGAGGAGCGTGCGGCGTATATAACTAGCTATGGAAAGCTTTCATCTGACATAAGATCCCAGGCTAAGAAGAAACGGTAACCCTAGAAACAGTCCTAACCTTTGTCAGATGACTTCTTCTAAGCTTCTCCACAAAAACCTTCTACCCTCTACTCTGCTCAGTCGCTTCTGTAGCTCGTTGCGTATTTGATCTGCGAAGGTCTCGGCGTATTAGTTTGCAGATTCGCTTTGAAAGTAGCTTGACATCGGCAGACGTAACGTCTTCGTGTGCTCTGCGTTTCCTCATAAGTCCAAGCGTTTTGCACTTATACTTTCTTGCACGTATACTTACTCCTACAATTCCTTCACCTACGTTCCGCATTCGATCAATCATGTCACTCATGGCCTCGTCGATTTCCATTGAATTTTCCGACATATCTGGGACATGGAACCGGTTTTTTAATTTCAGTTGGAATTCTTCGGAACCTACCATGGTTATTATTTTGTTAAATTTAACATAAGTAAATAATTGTTAAGTGTATAAATCACATGTTCATGCCTGCACACACTTGTACGCCCAGCCCGACACGACTGCAACTGGAAAGTACCGGGTACACAACCATTAGCTTAACATGCCATCCTTGAGGCTAATTTCTCGACTCCAAATTATTATTATATTTTTCAAAGCCCAATAACAGATTTTAGTTCAAGTTTGGATTCGAAACTGGGATCTAAGGATCTATCGATGAACATGCCACCACTAGACCACGAGGAGTGATCAATTATGACTTACACAAACAATGATCGCAATTATTTTAAAAGCCGCGACACGCGATATAAAAACATGTGCCGCTGACGCACAAATAAGCAACCCTACTTGTCACCACATGTGTTATTTTGTTCAGAACAAAGCGCCTTCTATTTGACAGCCCTCAGAAAGGACGAGAAATTGCGAAGCAAAAATTATTTTTTTCAGATTCATATTGTTATGTTTAAGTGGGCGGGCCGCTTTGTGTCGCTGCTGTTGTATTTTAGCTGTACTTCTGAGGATATAAGGAATATTTACCATTAGCCATACCAAGCTATTGTAATAAAAACGTAATAATATTAGTTTCTACGATGTATTTCTATTCATATTCAATAGGACCCATTGATTTCCGACACCGGCTGATATACGCAAGGGTAATGGTTACGTATACCTATTGCCCACCTTCACCCCACCTCCAATGCGTCATCTCTGAGTACCCCGTGTTTATGAATTTTGGTATACACACAAACGTGAACGCGCCGTTTCAATTATCTTTTAACTAACTGATCACAATAAAGTTCATTCTATTAGTCGATTATTATGTAATGACAGAGTGTATGTGTAAGCAGTATATTTTAAGCTAGTTTTATTAACATATTTTTATTTGTTTAGTCACATACGTGAGGTGAGGTTGGAATCGGATACCAAACTTGTTAGTTTTAAGGATTTTAAAATTTCTCATAACATTCTGGAGCCAGGAAGTGGGCAGTGTTGCAAGAGAGCATGTTCAGCTGCTGGTTCTGTGCCTGTGATTGTTCGCAATGATGGCCCTCTTGGTAGAAGACGAGAATGAGGGAATGAAAAATGCACTTGTGGGTGAGCAAACACTAGTCCACTATATTATGTCCTGTGCAGCTGTGACCGCTGCGGCCTCCGCTGTGTGCGAGTCCGGCTCCTGGGTCTTTACTTCATAGTAGAAAAGGGGAAACGAGCAGTTGAAGCCTTCTGATAGTAATCGATTCCCATAAAAATCTGCATAGTAACTACCAGACATGTTGCGCTTGTTCCGTCTCCTCTCCACTGGCTCAACGAATAGCCATATGCTACACGAAATGCACATGGTGGTAACTTAGCTGTCGCTTTATCTATAAATATTACACTACCTATAGTGCAATTGGAGTATTGAAGAATGAAGTTAGCAAGACATTGAAAATACTTCCTTGCTCATATATATTTGTACTAAGTGATGGATATGCTTTTGTGCTTCACTTCTTGAAATATATATCTTAAGGCAAACGCATAGGCAGCCACATAACGTAGCACATGGGTAGCAATATTCCGATATTTCCTAATAAAAACATACCATTTATAGCCCAAGAGCTTCAACTCAACATATATGTTAAGTGCTTCTTATATTTTATAAGTATCTATTTTATTGGCATCGATCTTTCAGTTATCTGTTCTAAAGCAATTATATTTTGCTACTAGAACATTTTAGACGAGAGATGTGATCGGTGTCGAGGAAATGCCACTCTTTTATCTCTTCGACGTGGCTTGGACAACGGATTGGTTTGATGCTGAAGCTATCTGCCTGCAGCAAATGATACTTAAATATTTTTTTCCTTTCCATCCGGGAACCCCATCTGTGGCGGTGGCGTAAGTCCCTTAAGGGGCTGACTAGCCGCCGAGGTGCCCTAATGATTTTTTGTACAAACAGTGACTCCACCTCCTGCACTTTTGCCCCCTCTTCTTACAAGAGGGGACAAAAGTGAACCGAGGAAGGGGCTGCCTACAAAGGCAGCCCCTTCCCATTTAAGAATTAAATAATTTTATAAAATAAAACCAGTGGCACCAAAATTTTCTTTCAACCTAAATGTGTAAACAAGTATAAATTTTTGCTTGTGATGAAAATATCCAATAAAACCATTAACTTGTTAAATAATTGCCACGGTCCATTTACAAACACCCTCCCGAAATTAACCGATTTTTTTTTACAAACGATTTGAAATTTGATCTCGCTTCGCAGGTAATAACTATGATTATTTAATAATTCAAAATGTTTTATTTTAAATGAAAGCTAAATTATGTATTAAATTAAATAAACGTGCTACTGCGGCTCTCATGGGATAACCTTCATGAACTGATCGGTCTACTTTGGCTTCTCGTACGGCTTGTGAGAGTCCATTTTAGCTAGAAACTAGTAGTGTATCTCTTTCCGGTTTCTGTCAACATGGATATGTTCTTCTTCTTCTTATCTTCTCCATATCTAGTCACATGGCGACAAGATGACAAAATATGGCGAAGCTATACATTATCCATAATGTGATGTATTTTCTCCATTTCCTAATGCTCTTTTTAACATTTAAATGAGCAAATAATCAATTTTTTAAATCGTAGATTAGTCTGATGGACTATCCTGAACTGCCGGAATACGACATTAGTGGGTAGTTTTTTTATGTTCAGCCAAGTTACCAACGCTTACTTTGGTCTATTGAATAAGCACAGAAAATACTTGTATAAACAACAACTTGTTCAGAAATCTGTCGATATCTAAAGTGGTACATAAATTACCTGTCCAGAATATATCAACTTCGGGATGCCCCCGCCGTACCTCTGAATAGACACATAGTGGCTCTAGAGTATATTATAGCTCATATGGCGTCCTGCGTTGACTTACAATTCCGATCTGATGCCCTGTACGAGATTATCCTAAACTCGGCCGCTATGGAAACTTAAAGTAAACACTTCCCGCTGTCTGCTAGTGAAATATGAGTAATGTATTAGGATATTATTAAATCCACATCTTATACATTATCCTTTTAGAAAACACCAACTCAGACCATCTCCTGCTACTCGCATCCACCTCGGACCGCCTACTGCATGGAAATCTTGTACCCCACCTGATGAATGGTCGATCTTGGCCAATGCTTCGTCCTTCCAAATGCAGAACTAACTAGACTATATTATATATTATTTTAGTAAGAAGTAGTCCCATGCAGCATTGCATCTGTATTAGTCCGGCGTGATTAGGGAGCCACCTCTTGTTCACTCAATCAATGTGATGTGTGATGTGTTTGTAATATGTGATTAAGAAGAGCTCGAACTTTATCTATTACAATGACAAATATCCGTTAAAAGTAACAGATATTATTCATTATCACACGTCCACAGTATACCGAAAATAATTTTTGAAAAAATTCACTTTTGTCCCCTCTTCTTACGAAGAGGGGACAAAAGTGAACCGAGGAAGGGGCTGCCTACAAAGGCAGCCCCTTCCTCGGTTTACAATTTTCGGTATACTGTGAACGTGTGATAATGAATAATATCTGTTACTATTAACGGATATTTGTCATTGTAATAGATAAAGTTCGGGCTCTTCTTAATCACATATTACTAACACATCACACATCACATTGATTGAGTGAACAAGAGGTGGCTCCCTAATCACGCCGGACTAATACAGATGCAATGCTGCATGGGACTACTTCTTACTAAAATAATATATAATATAGTCTAGTTAGTTCTGCATTTGGAAGGACGAAGCATTGGCCAAGATCGACCATTCATCAGGTGGGGTACAAGATTTCCATGCAGTAGGCGGTCCGAGGTGGATGCGAGTAGCAGGAGATGGTCTGAGTTGGTGTTTTCTAAAAGGATAATGTATAAGATGTGGATTTAATAATATCCTAATACATGACTCATATTTCACTAGCAGACAGCGGGAAGTGTTTACTTTAAGTTTCCATAGCGGCCGAGTTTAGGATAATCTCGTACAGGGCATCAGATCGGAATTGTAAGTCAACGCAGGACGCCATATGTGCTATAATATACTCTAGAGCCACTATGTGTCTATTCAGAGGTACGGCGGAGGCATCCCGAAGTTGATATATTCTAGACAGGTAATTTATGTACCACTTTAGATATCGACAGATTTCTGAACAAGTCGTTGTTTATACAAGTATTTTCTGTGCTTATTCAATAGACCAAAGTAAGCGTTGGTAACTTGGCTGAACATAAAAAAACTACCCACTAATGTCGTTTTCCGGCAGTTCAGGATAGTCCATCAGACTAATCTACGATTAAAAAAATTGCTTATTTGCTCATTTAAATGTTAAAAAGAGCATTAGGAAATGGAGAGAATGCATTACATTATGGATAATGTATAGCTTCGCCATATCTTGTCATCTTGTCACCACGTGACTAGATATGGAGAAGATAAGAAGAAGAAGAACATATCCATGTTGACAGAGACCGGAAAGAGATATACTACTAGTTTCTAGCTAAAATGGACTCTCACAAGCCGTACGAGAAGCCAAAGTAGACCGATCAGTTCATGAAGGTTATCCCATGAGAGCCGCAGTAGCACGTTTATTTAATTTAATACATAATTTAGCTTTCATTTGAAATAAAACATTTTGAATGATTAAATAATCATAGTTATTACCTGCGAAGCTAGATCAAATTTCAAATCGTTTGTAAAAAAAATCGGTTAATTTCGGGAGGGTTTTTGTAAATGGACCGTGGCAATTATTTAACAAGTTAATGGTTTTATTGGATATTTTCATCACAAGCAAAAATTTATACTTGTTTACACATTTAGGTTGAAAGAAAATTTTGGTGACACTGGTTTTATTTTATAAAATTATTTAATTCTTAAATGAATTTTATAGTGAGTGCCTGTGGATCTAGTTGCAGGGTTTCGGGTTCTGTTGGTCTATGGTACGTAGATGTCAAACATCCTATAAAACTATTTAGAAGGTGAAGTCTCTTTACATTTTTCTTTCGATCAAGACACACGATTTTATACTGAACTGTCATTCTAAAGCATCCGTGAGCGAACATAAACGTATGAACGTATTTTTTTTGGTAAGTTACATAATTACAACCTAACATTTTGGTAAGTCAACCTTACACAATTACAACCTAACATTTTGGTAAGTCAACCTTACACAATTACAACCTAATCTTTTGGTAAGTCAACCTTACACAATTACAACCTAATATTTTGGTAAATCAACCTTACACAATTACAACCTAACATTTTGAAAGTCAACCTTACACAATTACAACGTAATATTTTGGTAAGTCAACCTTACACAATTACAGCGTAATATTTTGGTAAGTCAACCTTACACAATTACAACCTAACATTTTGAAAGTCAACCTTACACAATTACAATCTAATGTTTTGGTAAGTCAACCTTACACAATTACAACCTACTATTTTGGTAAGTCAACCTCACGCGCACGATTAAGTAGTTTCACAAAGTGTTCAAATAGACATGACCACATCCTTTATACGGACGGTTTTGAGATGCTTATATTATAAGACAACACTCCATGGCACAAGAAAACATGCTCAGAAAATACATACAAATATAATTTACCTTATTTTGACATAACCCTCGATCAAGAGATCAATACAGATTTACGCTATCTATCTACTGTCATCCCAGCATAGTCTGTAGCCTGTGGGCAAGTAGAAACCCGACGTCTGTTACATTGCAACTGATTCAATGGATATTGCGTTATTCTTTCATGTGCTATTCTTTCTAAATTTATATATAAATATGGAGAAGGCAATGCTTCGTTTTATCATTTAATTGCTCATATTCTATTCATTTTATTTCATCTTAAGCTTTTCTTGTTAAATATTTTATTAATATATTTTTTCTATTCAGCCATAGCCGTGAGGTGAAGTCTTGGGGGATACCGGGTCAGACTAAGCCAAAGTAGTTATAAGGAATTTTCAATTTCTAATAATAGTCCAAAGTAACAAAGTGAGCCATGTTACCCCTTAAAGTATTGGCGAGCTGGAGAGCACACAATAAGCCGCCGGTCCTGCGCCTGACTTCTCTCCGATCGTTTTGGATTGCCGTCCCTCCAGAATATGAGAATAAGGTAATGGTCGGCACGAACACTCGTACACTATAACATGGCCTGAGCAGATGGCTCTTCACAATATAGCTGGCCGCAGTTCGACTCACACTTGGTTAGTTTTTATTTCGCAGTATAACCGCAAACGAGCAGTTGAAGTCCTTAGATGGGTGCTAGTTATTTGTTTTATTGTCGCCCCGCCTGAGTTCGGCTGTAATGTAGCATTGCGCTACCTCTTACGAAAATTTAGCTTATTTAATTTCTGTGTTATTAATACTACTCCCTTCATATTATACTCGCGTATACAGCACAATTGCAGATAATAGCAGTGAATAAAACAATAAATACTTCAAAAATACAGTACAGTTGCGAACAGCGGCACCCACACTCACATGTGAGCAAGAAGAAACCTTCCTAGTAATGCCGGACTAATCCGGCTGCAGTGAAGCATGGCACCCCTTCGTACTGAGTGTGTCTAAGACGAAGTCAACGACAGAGCTAGGCGTTGCGCTGGTGTTATACTAGACTGGTTACCGTTTCACACGATTTTACACCTCATATTTTTTCATACCATGTACCTTAAATTGTATCACACCTAGTTAACTCTAATAGTAAAAGTATACCTGCCAGCGTGAAGTAAACCAGTTAACTTAAATTTACATATTTCGTATAAGAATATGGAAAGATTTGCGAGTGGAAAGTGGCGTAACTGAATGAAACGCCGAGCATAACACTTGAGCGGATAAAGTTGGTCAGAACACACGCGGCATCATATCGCAGAACGTGAGATGTTGGCGTCAAAGAGTTTGTAAATTAAATATTTGCTTAGACGCTACTGGATCTCGGTGGGTCCCGCTTATAAGCTGCAGCGTTTTCGCAGCTACTTTGCGACTTAAAGCTGATTTTTCATTATTGCAAGTCAGGAAAGTCAGTAGACTGACATCTATCAAGTACGAAACTATTGGTAGATGGCCCATAATGGCTTAATAGCAGTCAATCAAGACAAATGAACAATCAGAGCCCTCTTACGACTACCGACGCCCATGAACATCAGCACAGTTACTATGCAGATGGGGTACCCTTCTTTTGCACAACCCCCAATGGGCCACTGACAAAACACAAACTGCACGATACGTGACATCATAGATGCCATTACGGCAGTATCAGTGACAGAGCGTATCTCTACGGCCGTGTCGACCCAATTTCGCTGCAATGCAGCATGACACAACCTCTTACAAAAAATCGGTACTCTTGCTCGAGCTAAAAGCCTAATACCCATAAAAAGAGTATTGGTTCTTATATATTATTTTAAAGATCATAAAAATATGTTCGCGAACACACTCTATATGTGTTAGAAAAAATGTTTATAGATATCTATGTTGGTAGTATGTACCTACACGTGTAAGATATGACTTCTTAACATTTTTCCTATAGAGATTTTTCACGTTAGCATTCGTTAGTTACATAAGGCACTGAAGTAATTATAGATAATGACTAAATTATATGAAGTTGGTAATGATCGTGCATTTCACAACGACGGGACAGTTCGGTAGGGTACTTGAACAAATAGTGACACCAACCGCGACACTAGCGCCGTGCAGTGAACAGATTACGTGGTGGCGCCGCGTGGAAGTGAGTCGTACCACACGTCAGATCCACGATCACTGAACGCTTGTTATATTTTATCACGGAGGTGTGCGTGAAATATCTGACAGTCTCACGCTCTTGAAATATGCCAATTTCACTTCCTGCTATTCAACATGAGCCTTTTCTCTCAACATTAATTTAGAAGAGGTCTTCTCTCTTGGTCTTCTTTAGTAAAATATATTCTACAATCTAGCTGGCAAGACTGGTGTAGGTAAATTAGTAGAAGTAGTTTTTAGCTTCCGTAGAATATGTCTAGAGGATATAGAGAATATATATATATATATATATATATATATATATATAACTAATTAATGTGATATAACCCAATGATCGTAATTTATGGTTTATTACGCAATACACATACTTTGTTATAACCGAGTGAGTGTGTGTGTGTGTGTGCGTGTGTGTGTGTGTGTGTGAGAGAGAGAGAGAGAGAGAGAGAGAGAGAGAGAGAGAGAGATATGTCAAATTGTAAACCTAATCCGGAACACGGATCGACACAAGCAGCTTTGTTATCAGAGCGACCTATATCTACTACAGTTATAGGCTACAACTATCATTACTGAGAAAACCATATTTATTTTCCTCATTTATTTATTGAATAAACACAAATGTAACATAATTACAGAATACAGATCCAAGTCGATGATACATGTAAAATATAGGTAAATACATTAAAACTACTACTAATATATTATTTGAATAATATTTTGAAGAGTATATAACAGATCCCTATTCCCGTGTACGTTTATTAAACGAATGGCGCGTTACATGGGAGATGCGTCTAGCAATGTCGTCATATGTTTGACATTTAAGGACAACTATCGATTATTGTACAATATCACAAGGCATATAAATAGAAATCTAAATTTGAGCGGAACTTTACAAAAATATTTGCTTTACTGCTCCGTAATAATAAATTTTATAAAAAAAGTTAAATAATGTACCTAAGAAGAAACGCAGAATACATTCAAATATATTTCATGAGCTTTTGTGTTGTATATTGTATACAGCAAAAACCCCAACGTATATTCATGATTAGCATATCCGGTTAATTTTATCTGGTATGTTACCAGATAAATTTTACCGTACAGGATTTAAATAACTGGCAGTTGATTTATCATTCACATTCAATAGCTATGAGGTCTATTGTGCGTGCTGGTGAAAACAGTCAGAACTAGAACAAAAGCTCTCCATATTCAGCCTAGCCTTGCTGCGATACACTTGCTCTATCGGGTACGATAAATTGTGCTCCTTTTATTTGCAGGAAGTAATTGCTAGTCAACTAGCGCCAGTAAAGATTGTAAAATTTTATAAAAAATACGCTTCTTATTACTTAATTGTATAAGCATCGGATTTATGGAGTAGTTTTGTTGCATACTAAATAATTATACTCATGATAACAATCTGTTTGATATTTCCTATTATAGGTGAAGATTAGGAGCATTTTATTTATATTATTTAAAAGTATAAAATGATAATCGCCTTCTAATATTTAATAAGTGGTCACTAAGCTCTACCAACTAGTCTCTCCATGTACCATATATCGGCTGAGAATGCTACGGTCTTGATATTTTTGGAATAAACCATTAAGACGTCATGAAATTACGGACTTCTTCTTTCTACACTTGTATTTGCTGATATGAATTTTATACTAAATCTTTATTTTAACATTATAAATCTGAAGATTTTATTCATAAGACTGAACCAAATTTTCAGTATCATATGGCCTATATATACAATGTGCCACGGTGTGCGAGGTTAGTGGCATTATTCTTATAATGACAATCTGAAAATTTGTTTTTGGTAAAATTAAGAGGAATAACAATAAAGCAAAAAACAGGTGTTTTGTTACATCGTTAACAAATTTTAAAATTTATTAATATTATAGCAATGGAAGCGGTGCCACAAAACTACTTGTGTAAGCAACACTATCAGAAGATTGCTAAGAAAAATATTCATCGTAAATGAACATTCAATTACACAGTAAGCTAATTTCCACCTTAACTGTAACAAGTGTGGTCGAAATTTGCTTACGTTGCACGATGTTAAGATGACAATAGTAAGGAGGCTCGTATGAAATGCCTAAGGACTGCGAGCGTTATGGGTGATATTGTGGCTGAAATAAGTTAAGAAGCTCGCTGTCCGCAACATGCTCGCTTGTGTAGCTTTTATCAGTATAGTAAATCGCCTCAGCGGATGGATATTCAAAGAGTTATATAATTATTAACCTATTAGCATGTTTCTGTCGTCTACAAAAAAAAAAGGTATATCTAATAGTCTGGGTTTTTTATTACAGGGGTACCCTACACGAGTAGGCGGAGGTGAGCCGTACAGGGTAATACACACACAGCTTTAAAAAACTTTGTACTTTATATAAGAACAGAATAAAGATTAAAGGGAGTACGAAATTTCTTAAATAATATATTTAATTATGGAATCATGATATTAATTATTCTATTTAAGAAATTTCATGATCGCATTAATTTTCTTCTGTTCTTATATGCAAAACAAATGCCTTAAAAGCTATATGTCTGTGTGTGAACAATTTTCTCAACATTTACTGAACGGATAGTTAATCGGTTTTCAGTCATGAAAGAACGATTCAAGAGGAAGGCTATGCTATATACTGTTATTTACGGGCGGAGCCCGGGCAGGTTGCTAATATAGGATATAAATTTGTATACTTTTATGTGTGTGTGTATGTCTGCACCTGTGTGTAAGTGCACGCGTTTGTGCGTGCGTGTGTTATGTGCAAGTTAAATGTCCTAAACCGGGCAGGCGCTCATAATATGAACATCTACCTAATATCGTTCCCAATTGAATTTCGAGGAAAAGTTTACACTCTAAACGTAAACACTCTAGCGTAAAAACTGGCATTTAGATTAAAGAGAAACAAAATAATATTATACATATCAAAAGTTTTGTTATGATCTCAATGCAGTGGATATTTAAATGTTTAAACATAACATTTTCATATATTGAAAACGGTGATTTTAAACAGATACATTATATTTTTACTTCATATTCTACCGGAAACATCAAATTTTATTTTAATTTTTGCTTTAGTGCATGGATGACGAGTGACATAGCACGTAGGTAGCAACGTATATATATATATATATATATATATATATATAATAATACCTATGCCTTATAACCACAGGTGACAAGATGACGCAAAATCGCCCATTAAGTCTTTTTGTGACACAAATAAATGTACCATTGGGCTAGTTCTGGAACAAAGACTACAAATCATATACTAACCACAAGTTATATGTGTTGTATAATAAAGCTCGTCAAACTTTATCACCAGTCGAGATCTTTTATGTTAAATTTAAAGCTGTAATTATTGATATGTACAACACAATTATTAGCAGCGCCCAAAATGTTACTAAGTAGTATAAAGACAGACAAATTTACATAACACACAGAGCGTGTACAACACCAACCTCAATTTGTTAGCAGACGAGACACAGGAATTCTTAAAATTGACATGTAATTGAATTTAAGCGGCGAAGTGGAACACGCCACGAAATCGCCTTGACTGCCTCGATTTTATCTCCTTTGACATATTACAGGCAGGTGCGTAAAATGCTTTTATCTTATTGAAAAAAAAGAACTTAAATCTCCTACTAAATATTTCGTTATATTTTTCATCTATCAATTTTATCGTACATAAATATATTTTGTGAAACACATAGGTCCTACTTACGGATCCGGACCTGACTGCCGAATCTTGCTGCAATGCAGCACGGCACTACCTCTCTCTAGTCTACTATTTATTTTAACATATTTTCTAAAATCCGATGTAGACAACATCAGGATATTATAAGAAATATAAAGGCTTTAGATAAAATCTCAGTAAGGTAAGAGCTTATTAGAGCTCGGCGGAATTGTTTATGCAAATCAAAGGAATAGTCGGGACAATTCGTTGCCCCATAATCTTTCAGCTGTTCACAGTAACATAAATTAGCAGTTTGCTTAGATTAGCGCGAACAATAAATGTTGTCTCAAGAAATATTTCAAGATTTCCATTAAACTCTCGCTATTTCTGTAATGGTTCTTGTTTTACTTCATATAATTGTTAGAGTTTTGTTTTTTTATTCCTTATGGTGGTAACAGTTGCTGTGTTTTATAATTTTAGACAATTGTGTTTTTTTCATAGTATATATAGTGTTGCAACTGACTAGTTGGAGCCTCTGACGACTAACACCCAAATAAATGCCCATTATTGGTCGTGCAGGTCTCAGGTCATTTCCTCCGTCGCTCCAATGAGCCACTGGGTAATCATAAACAGCACGAAACGCGACAGCATAATTGTCACTTTACAGCGCTGTCACGTGAGCGAGAGATGCTACCCCCCTCGAGCAGATCCAAATGGGCTGAAAAAAAAGTTGTCAACTTATTTAAAAGTTAAGTTTAAGTTGATGCACCAAAATTTGACGTCGAATATAACCCACACTGTTTATATTCAAGAATTTAGTCCCTACCGATATATGCTGTTGTACAGAACACGTTTGTTCTTGCGGCACTGAGCGAAATGTGTTACGTTAATTAAAAAATATAATGTAGCTCTTAAGACTTTTAACTTTTGTAGGAGCTAAAATTACTTATTGCTTTAAACCGGCGCGACTGGGCAGGTACCTCGTCTTCACATAGTATCGTCGCGAATGTATGTGATAGCTGTACCGCGCAGTTTGCATGTTGCCAGTGTGCCATAGGAGAGGCGGGAGGAGGGAAGACAACACGTCTGCATAACAATTATGCGGAACTTATGGGCGTAAGTATTTAAATAATGGTAAAAAAACTTAATTTGTTTTCCCAGTTAAATGTGAACTACCCTTAAATACTTTAATACTTGTCGCAGTGTTGCTATAAATTAGGCTGCTGTAAGCCGGAGTGAGTTCTGTTAACAGAGCGACTTGTGAGTCAGTTCTGCAGTGAATCTGAGGTGGTGCCTCTCCGGAACACAACTTTATACAGAGACGGATCTGTCTCGGATTGCACCATTTACTATCGTAAACGTATTATTATCACCAAACTTCATTCGAAGGAAATCTTTTCAAGCGTATGTATAAACTATGTATACACGTATGCAGACCTCACTTGATACCGGCGTAAAATGACAGCGTCGCTGTCACGTTTCGTGCGGCTTGTGAGAAGCCGGTGGCCCATTGGCGGGGGGATGATAGGAGGGCAACACATCTGCGTAGCAATCATGCCAATGTCCATGGGCGTCGGTAGTCATTAAAAGGCACCAATTTCTCGTTTGCTCCTTTTGCTATAAAAAATCTCTATGTACACTTTGATGAAATTTTTCAGGTGTAGAAATATTTTTATTGTAAAATTGTTATTTGGTGGAAATGGGGATTCATATTATCCCTCCTCACACCACTACCAACCCATGGACTGTCACGAGACATTCCGGATCGGCAGGAGATTAACCGTTTTAGTGTTCGCTTTTTCTCGGTCTGGCTTGATTCAGGTACTATGTTCAGCTAAGCCATGGTATAAATTCGTTTAATCTTCCGCTCTGATGCCGACTGCTCAATTTCAGGAGGTAAGCTCGGCCCCGGCTGTCTGGACACTTGGCTAGGCTGGGCAGTAGGAGGACCTTGGTTTGCGTGTTCATTCTTCCATCACGGAGACGCTGACTTCACAGAAAAATTGTCTTTTTCACACAGGAGATGAATAGATCGGCAACCACCCCGTGATCCCGGGAGTAAAATAGTAGGTACTTACTGCACCGAAAGGTCTATTGCCGGTTGGTTGAATTAACCCCCCGACATGTAGTGAGCATGTAGAACATGTAGAGCATGTAGAACATGTAGAGCATGTAGAACATGTAGAGCATGTAGAACATGTAGAGTAGGATGCCGGCATACAGTCGTCACGTACGCGTACTGGACTCAAGCTCAAGAGCGCGCGAGGTTGGGTGAATCCCCTTAGTGTTTGCTCTTCCGAGACGAGATAAGAGAAATAATTTGGTCGCAGTAACACGGGGACGAGTATAGAAAATTTAACATACTTGTTTGAATTTGGAACGTACGCCATTTGCTACCTTTTCTTGTTATTTTTTGAATATTGAGTGCCTGATTTATACTATAATTTCATCATTATATTTGGCTATTGTTGAATATAAACTTTCTCTTGTGAAGTCAAACATATTGTATAACATATTTTTTTCTGCATATTGCACTTTTGTACCTACGTATAATAAAACGTAAGGATTTCCTTTCATCCTGTAATTGAAATATATTTATGAAAAAAATGCATGAGGAATCCGTATAAGTTGGTAGTTTGGTAAATGTATTAAAATCTTTTCTTACGCTGGAAAGCTTGGGATACATAATTAGAGTGGGGCTACTAAAACCAAAAATCAACAAAAAAAATTGACATGGTAGATCTCTACATAATAATATTTGTTTTTCTTTGCTTTTTTACAACAAACACTTTTAACTAGCGTAAAATATAATTATCTGCACACATATTTTTATGTAGATACTGTTATTACTACTAGCGCGACGAAATCTCTGAGTTGATTATGATGGAACTTAGTATGAAAAGTTTATATTTTTATTATAAAGTATACGATTTTATGTACCTATTTATTTGTAGTCCCTAGAAGTAGATCACTTGTTTTGCAGATTGTTTTCACAGGCGACATAACACTTTCCCGCTTCACATGATCCTTGCAGTGAAGCCGAATTCCTGGAAAATACATTACAATAAGCTATAGCATTACAATATATGGTTTTGAGAACTGCCTACTCTTTTCATATCAGTTGTTCTGACTTAAACTGACACGTCCTGTAGGAAAAACACATAATCAGGCAAACAAGAAATGTTGTAATGATTTTTAATCTTAACGGTAGGTATTAAATCAAGTTGATCACATGTGTAATTGAATTCATTTCTGTGTACCGGTACTAAATCGGGTTCAACTGGAAAAAAACTGAACAACCTCTCTGAGTTGAGGGCACTCAAGAGAGGAAACTGCTACTGCCTGCTTAAAAATATATTCCACTAGTAGACAGTTAAATTTTCCATTGAAAATTTAATTTAAGTAAATTTTTACTCGACGTTTTATTGTGTTAATAACATGGGGTTAGTAGCGTGTGGGGCAACGCAAGATAAACTCAGAAAATGTAAAAAAAATGTTTGAATATTTTTTATAGTCAGCATGAGAATAATTTGAGCATTTTGAAGACTACCATATGAACCCATTACTGTTCTCAATTTCATTACTGTTCTCATGACGATGCGTTGCCCTCATTTCCTCCTCCCCTCCAATGGGCCAGTGGTTACTCACAAACCGCACGAAACGTGTCATCAAGGCTGCTAATTAACGGTGGCGTCACAGGAGCGAGAAGTACCTTCCAATTCGACTACAATGTTACATGGCACTACTGCTTACTAATGTACGCACGTTAGAAGTTATTCAATTCTTTATTTGAAAATGAAAGAAAATATCTATTGGTGTTTTTGTTGATCTATGCCCATATAATAATAAATCACTCTCACTATTTCACTTAAACGCACCAAAAGATGTGTAACTTCAGAAACAGGTATAGTTTGTAAGTCCATTTTTTCAGTCCCCATAGGAGTACGGGATATTGTACCAAGGAGTATAATCATCATAACAAAGACAGAAGAAGAACAAGAACAATCATAACCTGACAAAAAAAATAACATGTTTTTTTCAGATACCTCCATAAACATATACCGAGAAACACACACTTTTGATGGATAATAATATCCGGTATAATTATTTATGCGTCTATGATTACGTAGCTGATATTCATTTTATACCATAAACGCCAAATTACATAGTAAAAATGGTAGCTTTAAAGCTCCGAAAGTGAACGTAAAATACTTAGTGAACCGCGAGAAAATCCGTTACAATAAATTTACTTTAAATTGATTATAATGAGATTTGTTCCCTTAAATATAATACAGGTCAACTATATTATTGAAATAAAAAGTACGATCCATTATTCAAGTGTTGATGAAAATAAGTCTATTCTGCGTTGGTCTCCTTTTTTGTTTACGCAGGGAAACGCTTTTAGGCGCCTTCACCTGTTTTAGGTGTGGCCTAGTGGTGTGTGGGGCTCACGGCACATTATAATTACACCACCGCGAGTGCCGCCAGTGCCGCCTCTGCTGAGGTGCCGAGTAGCAACAAACCATCAGTGCACCACGACCTCCTCCACAGAGCAGTTAACCCACACCACAGGACAACGCCACCAATTTTGTGACATTTTGGGCTCTTTATATAACACGTACCAAGAGCGCCTCCTCCTCCTGCGTCTTACAAAATGCAACCCTCTCTGTTCGCCTAAGGTTTCAGGGTGAACCCTGAAACTTGGGGGGAGTAGGTCCAGTAGCCTGGGGTTCACCCGATGCTATTAAGTTCCAATGCCACGACAGTGTTAGTGTTGTATTTGGCTATATTTGAATAAAGTCCGCTGCTAAATCTCAATCGATATGTTAATGGTGGTTTTTGAGAAAAGCCGGAGACCCATTGCGGAGGAATGGGGCGAAGGATAGTGGATGTGCAAATCCGATGGGCATCACCTCACAAAATGGCTCTAATCGCACGTTTGCTTTTCATGATATGATACATTTCAAGGTTACACAGCACTGGAACGGATGTCATTATCTTAACGGAACACACGGAATATAACGAGCAGGAGGTATAACGAATCTATTCGAAAGAGATTCGTTATACCTCCTGCTCCATTTTCCTCTTACCACCATCCCGGGATAATTCCTCAGGCTTACGCAAATGTTACGCATTAAAATAAAACCACTATAAAGGAATTTATAGCGGCTTGTTAAGTATTTTACGATCCCGACGCATCGGTAGCTTTACAATTACCATGATCACGGGTGGACTTGGGTGACAAATATCCTAATATAATAGCAGTTGGTCCTCACCTGGCTGCCATTTCTTTCCTTGGCTTGTACAAGTCATTGCAATCTTGTACTGTTACTGCTTTGATTGGGGAGGGAAACTGGAATTATTTCCTACTCCTCCTATTTTCTTCTGATTAAATTCGTTGGAGATTCCAAGATGGTTTTAGTTATTTCCCCGGGGTCCCTGGGATCATATCAAAGAGTCATCAATGGTTACCGCTGTCGATCCTGACGATACATGAGCTGCAGCTTTGGGAAAGAGAGACGGGCCGAGTCCGATTTAAAAAAATATCCGCTTTCCTATTTTTAATCTCCGCTAAAGTCATTAAGGAATAAATACGATTTAAGCGTTATAATGTCTTTGGAATACATATTGTATCTACATTTTTATTATATAGCGATTAGGCAACGTTATCCACAATACAGAGACAATCAAAGTTAAAGTTTTACAAGAACTTTCTTCGTTCTATATATATATATATATATATATATATATATATATATATACATATAGTTCTATATTTAAAAAAACAATTGCTTAAGGTTACACATATATATTATTATACCTGCATACATAAAAGAAGTGCACCCATTTAAGTCACTTAAGACTAAATTGGCTGAATATGTAATAGAAAATAGACTGTAAAAAATATAATCAAATAGCCTATTGTATTAAATGTATTACATGAGTCTGTTAGGCGCCTAGCCTTACAGATAGTTACTACCTGCTCGCTTGCCCCCTATGTCATAAAAAATATTAACAAAACACCGAAATTCGACGATCTTATCTAAATTTACCGAATCTATGTTAATGTAGAGTTACACGTTACACGATACAGCATTATTGCGTCACAACAGTGCCCCGGCCACCTCTCGAATTACAGCAACAGTTTTGGCCTTAACATGTGACTCGAACTGGACCTCACGGTCTAATTTTATGACGGTTGAATATACTTACCACTGGGCTACGAGAAAATCTGTAGAATGATATACACTATAAATAATGTGCCTACTAATAATATTTACAGATCAAATATAAAACTGTCAAGTCGAAGACAATAATTCGCATCTTGTTTGATTCTTTTCCACTCTCCATCGTAGTCGGCATTACGACAATATCATGTCTGATGCATCAGGTCGGAATTGTAATTTGTAAGATCCCGCGGGACAATGGATGAGCCTAACTATATTCAACGAGCAACTATGTATTTATTTAAAGGTACGACGTAGACGGGAAAATATATTATAGACAGTCATTTTATGTAGCACTTTATATATATATATATATATATATATATATATATATATATACATATAGTTCTATATTTAAAAAAACAATTGCTTAAGGTTACACGTATATATTATTATACCTGCATACATAAAAGAAGTGCACCCATTTAAGTCGAAAAGTAAGAAACGTAATCAAAAGTTAATAGAAATAAAATTAAGAGTTAGTGTCATGCTACATTGCAGCGGCAATAGGACGGCACGACCGGGATTAGATTAAGAACATGAACAAACTAACAGTACCCAGTATAATAACACTATGGCAGTATTTAAAGAGACAACAATTAAGACAGTGATTATTTTTGTATTTATTGTTGTGTAGTGTCTCTACTGATTGTGCCAAGTGTACAATGTTTATGGAATAGACGTGATCAACACTATGGGGAAAGTAGACGAGAACTTGGGAATAAATCTTATGTATAAGGAGAATACCCATTCTCCTCTATCTTAAGATAATGAAAAAGTAAGATAAAATAAAAATCAGTGTGAACACCATCGGTGGTCTGCAGATCAATTTACAAAGCTGTATTAAGTATAATATTGTATGAAATGTTTGGGGGCCTCAGTATAAAATCGCGCGCCTCATTCATCGTCATCGCCGACGGGTTAATTATTTTGAATAGTTCAAATGTAAACAGGAACAGTATATTTACTCTCTCACTTTAAATAACACGTAAATAACTTGTTCCTGCTTGTGGTAATGAGTCTGATTTATCGCACATTCTACAGATTTACCATTCCTTGTTCCATATAAATATTGTAATAAAATTTTTGTAATTTAAATTAAACAACAAAGTTAACTCTATGCTCTTCTCCGTTTAGGGAATTGAAGTGGTCTACCTCTAAGTTCCACTGCAGATCGAAGCCAAGTACAGTCGCCGTCAGTCGGGCATGTAGGGATTTTGGATACAGAGCCGTGGATATTATATATTGATAATGTCAAAATATACGCTCAATCCTCGTATAAAGCGAGGCAGATCCAAATAAAAAAAAACATACTTGACATTTGGAAATAAGAACGAACGCGCGTATTTTTTCACTTCGATACAAGTTGTATTCTTTTCCATTTAAAGTTGAAGAACCTTAATCGACTATCTTAACGTAGTTATCAGTGGCTCCCGTGTGTCAAAGGGTATTTAGATAGACAGCAGCCCTCTCCGATACAAGCCGTCACTTGTTGATCATAGCCGTCAAATTGCGGCTCAATTACTCAAACTTCTGAACGTCCCGGCGATAAGGATGTTGATGGAGTGGCAATTCCTTCTCACGATAGATCATCCATCCAGGGGTTACTTCTTTAGGCGTGCACCAGTGGCTTAAAGTATATCCATGCAGGTATGAAGGTTTTTACTGTCGAGAGATCGCCATTCTACACAAGAGCGTGGAAACTATTGAACTAATAGGCACGTAGATATTACAGTAATACGAAGCTTAAAAAAATACAGTTATTTATAATCGATATGGTTAAGTTGCGAGGGAGGCACTGTTTATCTAGGCTATATTGGCTCTACATCCAGATAAACTACTGGCCGTTGCGATGTTCAATCGCTGTTAGATCCCTATGGCATTCAAACGCGAGTCAATGTTGGCACCATTCCTGAGCCCGTAACCTACCTTGAGATTCCCTTCCTTTGTACCCAGGCCACTGTGGAGGCCACAGGAAAGCAGGGTCTGCGTGAAAAAAGATACACTTGTAGTGAAAGTAGTGAATGAGATTGAGTTGGCCCATTTCTTGCCCTGACAACGAACATAATAATTATATTTTTGAAATATTTATATAGTACGTGGGAGAGGTAACCTGTTGAAGAATATTCTTAAAGTTTAGAAGTGACGAAACATAAGAAGTCTATGGTTCTAGACATAAATCATCATTTGTGGGGTACTCTACCCAAGGGTAAAAACGGGACCTTCTTACTAAGACTGTGCTATCTATCAGTATGTCACCAGACATGATGTTGGTACACCTCATAAATAACAACAGTTAGACATCTGAAACTTTCAAAGCTTTGATATCCAATGAACCCTTCTTGTGCCAGTCCAACCAACATTTGGTCGGGTTTTTAGACGATATTATATTATTCATTTTTATTGCCGAGTAGCACTAATTACTTCATGACTCTATATTAAACTAAAATGTGGACATCGACTGACGTCTCAGTATTATTAAACACAACGTGCGAGTAGTAGACGTGAGAGTCTGTGTGAGCACCGGCCAGTGTCCGTGCGACACTGACACTCAATGGATAACGAATCAATACGAAGTAATGTTCGCGCTTGCTCGCTTCAAAGCATTTACGCAAAATAACTTTGTGCACCCATTTAGGTTTGCAAGCATAGACTACAATAGGCATAAGTCTGGAAGTGTCGGTGAGAGTCGGCGAGAGTCACCCAGGCTCATGAATGCGGCTCACTAACGACATAAACTCTCGGCAGCTTAAACTTGAATAGCGTTTTGAGGTACTAAACAGTTTCAAAATGTTCATGACCTGGTTTACTTTTAAACAAAACTGCCGACTATTAAGTACTAATGCCATTTAATTTGTATGAATATAAATATAAACGCTTTAAACAAACGAAAACATTTTAATGGCGAACTGCCGGTTATAAACTTAACCTACCTTTTACAATAGAAGTATTCTTAAGTTTTATTTTGCGGTTTAGAGTATTTGCTCGTGATGACTACTCCCTACCTTCTCATCGGGTACAAAGTGACTGATTACATATTCGTGTTCTGAAATCAGGGAATTAATAAGACTATGCTGTACTATTAAATATTTGCATTAAAAAAAACCATGATAGCTGCAGAACCATACATTATTGCCGACAAGGGCTGGCGCAACCACGTGAGCACGAAGCTGCCGCAAAGTGATAGCTATCCCGTCGTGTTGAGTGCGACTTGTAAGTTAGTATCTTTGGTAGTTAATCATAAACTTAACTGCTTGTTTATCCACTTGGCACTTGTGATATGAAATGTACCAGAGATGTAACGCCTTTGCTGAACCGTTACCTAAGTACTGTTGGAGATGTCTCGCTATCACTTGCTACATATAACCATCGTGATTTGAATGCTATTGCACGTTCTGTTGTACTCGCAAGTCCAAGTAGAGTTTCAAGGGTTTGGGTTAAAAGAGGCCAACATATCTGAATAACTTATGTCTGCGGATGTATGTTCATATCCTTAGTCACCACCAGGTACGGCCTTGGCTTTTTACAACGTTAGGTACGAGCATAACAACTCACATACAATTATAATTTTTTATGTTCGAATAACTGTTATAGGCTCATAAAATAAAGTTTGCGGGCAAATTCCATATATTGCGTACTAGCTATGTTCCGTGAATTATCCCGCTTAAAATCTATCCTCAGGGAAACATTTATTTTATAAATTCTTCTACCTGGCCGGGTTTAGATTAGTTAAGTTTGCGTCTAAAGGCGTTCAGTCACTATCATTAACGTGTGGTGAAATAAACATATAATCTGATAGACGGACAAAAATATTGAAAACTGTTCTTTTTTTTGTTCTAAATATCTCTAGACAACTTGTTTTACAATATCTTTCATGAGACACACAGATACTCGAACCTCTTTAGCTTTGTTATAGAATATAATATGTGAATCAACTTGAAGTGAATTGCCAATTAAATTTTCCTTTTTCTGTGATGTTACTGTTCATTACAATTTTCGTCGTACGGACAACAAAGTGAACTTTTATGATTTCCTTTTTTAATATTTTTTTGTTACAGAACTCTAAAAACAAAAGAACCTGACGACTACGGCTTAAACTCATAACGAAATTTCCTCGCCGAGCTCACTCTTTGATAATCGCCGAGTCAAACGAGTCACAGAAACCGCCGCCGCAGTCAAAGTTCTGGCTCGGTTCTGTTTATTTACATTTAATTTAGCTTCCAGTCAAATATATATTACATCTAGCTTATAACTAGGCCAGCGTGGCGCGGCTCCCAGGCTAATGTTTTTTTTTTTTTTAATATTTCTAATTCTAATAACTTTCGACCAATACTTCGTTTTCCTAAACGCGGCTTTCACTCCAAAACCTTACTGCGCCATCTGCCATCTGTTTTTCTGAGTGCGTAACCAGCCCATTTCCACTCATCCCCGAATCACATAGATAGTTACGAGGGGTGATTTGTAAGTATCCGAAACGACAAAGAAAAACTTTAATAATCTATTTAAAACAATTTTATTTTAACGTAGATTTCTTCTACCTCGATGCATTTAGTACAACGCTTTTCCAATGCCGTTACACTAGTTTGATAAAATGTTTTCTCTAACCCCTGAAAATACTCGTCTACGGCGACATTTTTCATGACAATCTTCGGCCATCTAATCATTTTTTGAGATTTAAGAATAGGTGGAAGTCGCACGGGGCCAAATTTAAGGAATAAGGGGGATGTGGTAACAATTCAAACCGCAATTCATGGAGTTTAGCAACTGTAACCCTTGACGAGTGCACAGGTGCGTTGTCGTAGTGGAATTTTTTTTTTTTGGTCGAATGAGGCCGTCTCTTTCGGATTTCTTCAATAAATTTTTGCAGCAAGCTTGAATAATAATCTTTACTTATTGTTTTTGCTCTTTGCAAATAATCCACTAAAATAATCCCTTGAGCATCCCAAGAAACAGTCGCCATCACTTAGCCAGTCGACAAAACCGTTTTTGTTTTTTTCGGTGCAGGTTTTCTGGTTTTTCTTCAGTGCACTACTT
This sequence comes from Eumaeus atala, assembly GCA_017140195.1. Classification (NCBI taxonomy): domain Eukaryota; kingdom Metazoa; phylum Arthropoda; class Insecta; order Lepidoptera; family Lycaenidae; genus Eumaeus; species Eumaeus atala. The sequence continues at coordinate 146,723 of JAFELO010000321.1, read as the reverse complement.
AGATCGCTCTTTTATTTCAGGAATATAATGACGTATCCATGCTTCATCAGCTGTCACATAACGCTATAAAAACTCGTTAGTATCACATTAAACAGCGCCATACACTCCGACGAATTGTCCGCTCGACGTTGCTTTTGGTTAACAGTGACTTCATTTTTACGGCCAGACCTGTTAGCAGTCGTCACGGCTCTGTCTCCCACGTTTAAAATCAGTTACCTAGGTGTGAATTATTCTCAATTCATGAACAGTATTCATTAAATCACACTTTTAAAACGTAAAGTTTTATTATTGCAAAAATCACCTATAAAATTAATCATCCCTAGAAACCTTCTGAGTTGTTTCACTGTCTACATTGTGGGAAAACCTTTAATAATGTAGCACCTTAGAATCAAGAGGCTAGGTGTCTGCAGCGGATATTTTGTATTCAAGAAATGTAACCTCGTTAGCTCCGAAAACACAATTCGAACTATTAACAAGATTACCGTATTCCTTCATCCTAAGAAGGTTGATGTAAGAGAGGCTTGTGCTCTACCTCGTCTCTACTAAATAATAAGAAGTCGTCTATATAACAATAACGAAAATCGAGCGCCCTGGTCATTTCGTCGATGAATTTTTGAAAGGTTTGACCGTCGTTTCTCAAAACAAATGTAAATAAAGAAATTTGATTGTACGCTCACTCTAAATCTATTGTAGAGAATACTCTACATCCGGAGATGGCATGGGCAAAGTCGTGAATATATTTAATTGTATAACGATCAGGTATGATTCGTGCGTTCAATATGCGGTAATCGCCACATGGTCGCCAATCGTTATCTTTCTTGGCGGCTAAATGTGGAGGCTGCGGCTATTTTGAGTTTATCTGGTGCTAGCCTACGTGGTGTACAAAAAACAGGTGGACCTGGTGTAGTTTTAATGTAGTGTACTGTGTATATGTTAATATCAATAAGTGTGCCTGATGGGCGTGTGATTTCATGATATTGCCTTAATACATTATGATATTTACTATTAGTAAGTACAATTTTGACAGAAAATACATCAGTTATGCTCACCATAGAAACATTGGTAGGTAGTTGTATTATCAACAAAACGATTATTACCACAATCAACAACTACATTAAAATGTTTCAAAAATTCTATACCAATAATAGGTTCGCTTAGATTAGCTACTACAAATCTCCATTGAAAATTACGCATCAAGCCTAAATTTAGAGAAAATTCGATATAAAGTGTCCATAATTGTTTTCATACCACGTCCACTAATAAGGGATATTGGGTAAACGCACAGATCACTTCCAGTGTACACTAAACATTGCTTTCCGGAATTCCGAAAACAAAAGAGACGACCGGTTGTCGTCAGGCAGTTGCTCGGCGTCTCTAGCGACTGCCTGTTGCATTTCCCGCTTTGTTAAAATCACAGGGTTTAATGCATCGCTTGGCCTTAGCTCCATATTTTACATGATACCAGCATAGCGTGTACCGATGGTAGCTTGATGATGATCGTGTTCTCTGACGATCATGTGATTGACGTCTATATTGTGGTCTGGAAAGTTGAAAATTGCTCGACCGCGGTGTCCTCTCCGATTGTTCTTCTAGTTTTAATGTAAATCGTGCGACCATTTGTTTCAGATCAGCAATCCCTCTCATCATAGTAGTAGTGCTATGCATAGCATATTAGCGGCTCGGCATGTGTGGATGCAACATTACATAGAGAAATTATTTCTTGCACTCTGTCCGCTAGGTCTGCCAGCTGTTCCAGACTATGCGTAGGTCGAGGGGCTACTACGGTTGGTATATAACTAGGGAGACGATTGACCCAAATTGTTTGAGCCAAGCCCAGTAAATCGCGAAGGAACTGGGACGACTTGCGATGTCCCAATTCTTCGTGCGCATCGTTGCCGACGTTATCGTTGTGTTGGCCGAATCGTTGGAGAGCTTGCAGGAAATGTTGCATAGCCTAAATGAATCTTCCTGACGTATTGGCCTTAGGATGAACTTGTACAGGCAAAGGATATAAGTTCAACGAACACGTTTTTCCTAGGCCGGTCAACGTCAATGGTGCTATTCTCGATGCGACTATTGTAATTAAGTAGGCATAACTTCGACAAGGAAGCCGACGGAAGGATTCACTTGGGTTAGGTTCTGATGCACAACTTTATACAGAGACGGTTCTGTCTCCTACTTTGTACCATTTACTGCGGTAAATCTATTGTTATTAGCCAACTGCCTTCAAGGATAATCTGTTTCAAGCGTATGTATTAACAATGTATATACGCAAGTAAGTAATTTTATATGATACCTTGAAGATTTTTAGGCGTGGAAAGAGTTTCGTTGAATAGTGCCTAATTCGGTGGAAATGGGGATTCACCTTATCCCGCCTCTCACTACAACCAACCCTGTGTCCGTCAGGAAATAGGCCGGATGGGCAGGAGATTGACCGTTATGGCATTCAATTGTTTATTGGATACATTCTTTTCTTACTCCCTCTGGTTGGCTTTATCGACTCTACAGCAAGACCTGGAATCAATTCGTTCAATCTTTAGATACATTTGTATCCTTCAAATATGATCTTCTTGAAGGGGACAATAATTAAGGCCAGAGTTTCAGATGCTTAGATATGTGTGTAAGCTGACTTTTTCATTTGAACAGATCTTTTAGAGAAGATAGAGGATAAAAATGGAATGCAAAGGGGGGATGACGAAGAACCCGAAACATTTACGGTAAGATGCCTTACAAGAATCCTAGACTCGACTATCCATTATATTCACTTCAATTATAATTTATAAATAAAAATGCTGGTTATTGCTATCAAATAAAATCAATTAATATTATTTTAAAAAATCCACTTAAAGTATCAACGAACTCCAGCCTTCCATAAACGCCACATTCAATAACAAATTATGTACTCTATTGTTTGTAATACGAAAATATTTTACTGTTGCGGTTATAATATTTACTACATCCAGTTCGCCTACAGGTTGATTTGGCGGCGTGAACCTGTCAATTATCTCTACATACTATCGAGCCTCATATTTACCAAATGTCACCAACGGCCGCCATCTTTACTAATTTTTGAGAATATGATCTACTCGTTACAGGGCATATTCTAGTGTACAACTTCATGAGCGGATGTGAGTGCACAAGAGTGAACTCTTACATAATTGCCCAGTTCCAATTAGCCGACAGGACCGACACGACTGAATTGAAATCTGGCGAACGAGAGGCTGCTCAACGTGCATACTAGGACACATCTTAGAAATAAATAAATTCCGGTCACACTTTTTGGTCCAACATGGAAATCGAACTAAACTCCGTAAAATTTTTGGGAGTTGAATATTTTTATCACCAGAACACAATGCAATTTGTAGGAGGATGTACAGTATAATAATGTAGTTACCTGCTTATAACATAGAGGTCTCTTATAAACCTGAGAATAGAGCATATTATTTCACATTAAAGGTAACGGAAATTGTTTGTTTGTAAGTTTCAATCGCGGCCGACATTATGATAATCTCGTACGCCTCATCATGGTGGAGTTGTAAGTTCCCGCTGGATACCGGATCATTTGTGCTTTACTCCACGGGTTACGATGTGTTTAGTCACAGGTGAGACGGAGGCGTCCCGGGAAAATTTATTCTAAACAGATTATATATGTACCACTTCAGATTTCTATCACCGAAACTATGTGTTTTTGCCAATATATTTATCTTTTTATTTGGCTTTTTAAGTGGTTAGACCACTGATGCATTGCATTATCAGAGACTAGTCTTACATTGGAAATACATTTCGCATACATGTTAGCGGAGTAAAGACGTGTTCTCAGGAAGGATTGAATTTGTATAAATGTTTCCACCGTAATGTTGTTGTAGATACTACTTCGCAATAGTCCCTATAATTTCCCGGTTCATGGTTTCTAAACAAGGGTCTCGTTATATTAGTAGTTGGAGATGCGTTATTTTACTGTCGTGTTCCCTGGGCTCTGTAGTGAACCCGCGCCGGGGGTGATCCATCTGCCTTACACGCTTCAAGGTTTATAAGTTCTGTATCCTCTTGTTGTGTGATTACGCCCTCCGCTGAGTTCTACGTACCGGAAACTCTTATAAAACATTTTTTTTGCAAGGAAACGGCGAGAAGAGTAAGAGGTAGTGCGATGCTACGTTGACTCTGCATTGTGGTGGCAGGTCTGGGGAGGTGCCTATCGCATCTCATGGTAAGGTCGCAGAGTGGTGACGCGTTTTGTGCGGTTTGTAATTTACCACTGACCTATTGGAGGAGAGGGAAAAAACCAACTCGTCTGAATAACCTGTTGTTTTTGTGTTTACAGGTGTTGATAGTCTTCAAATTGATCTGACTTCTCGTTTGCCCCTTATACCACAAAAATAATATGCGAAGCTGTCTGTATGATGACTAGTGTGAAATTTTTTTCATTATATGACCTGACTTGTCCAGACGCAGCATAATAAAAGATCTGAGAAAAGTAATAACTAATGGTATACCTGTGATTAGTTCCGCAACGTCGTGCGCTAGCTAATTCTTGTACATCAGTTTTCCGGTCACGTCCGAAATCTTCACCGTGATTACAAGTCGGGAGAAGGACAAGGGACTGTGCCTTTCCCACGGAAACAATATTGATTCTTTTAATATTTGTGTAACTATCTACATAATTATGGAACTAGAAGAATGTTACTATGAAATGATAGCTTTCGTTGTTTAATCCCCTAATAAACCTTTCGCGTGTATTCTCTAGACTGCTAGATTTTACGGTTTCACTTAAATTTATGGTTATATATTTAGTTCTACCAATGACTAAATAAAATGAACAATAACGTTTATTTAAATACTTTAAAAGCTTAACTTGATATTGATGAACTATCAACTAGCTAGCCTGCTGTCTCTACGACGTAAAACTCCACGTAACTGAATTTATTCCTGACCTATTCGCATACCGCACCACCGTATCGCAATAGGGGATAGGGGGCGACGTGAGCCGACTGTTATCGCCTACATATCATAATTTACATTTTATTAATATAATATATTACTATAGGGTATAAGAAATTGCGGTCAGTTCATCACATAGTGGGGTTGAATACGAACTAGCTGGGTGTTTCATAATGCTAAGTTTTCCCGAAAGATGATATATGAAAACTATTTAAAAAGAATCCCATAACATAAATAGCTTTAAATGTTATGCGGCATTGAAGTTATTATCTGCTTTCACTTTCAACGATTAACATTTTTGTATTCCCAGTTAAAGGGGGCAAAAACCCATTCGAAGCTATTTCACGTTTATCGCCCATAGAGGTCGGCATAGATACAGATGTTGCCCACTTTCCCTTCTCCCGTCCAAAGGGTCACCGGAAACTCGCAAACCACACGAAATGTAACGGCATAGCGGTCACTTGGCGGTGGTATCATGTTAGCAAGAGGTACGTCCCCGGTCGTAACGTTCAAATTCAGGTGTAATACTTTCACCCAATTTGATAAATGATTTTCGCTAAAGATTCGCAACAATTCGCAGCTCTCGAATTGTTTATAA
>JAFELO010000321.1:99341-141120 GCA_017140195.1 Eumaeus atala | reverse complement strand
CGAAAATTGTGTGAAATGACCGAGTGTAACATACACTCAGGAACTGTCGCGATAGACACACTCGCAGGTGTGTGCTGCGCGGACTGGAATGTTTCCATGTTCACTATTTATTGCTTTCTCTCAGTTTTATATTTCACTTGTAGTAGCTTAACTATAAAAATATTTATTTTAATCCAATTTAAAGTAGGTAAGTACATACATCTCCGAGCCACGTGTGTCAAGTGTTGTTTATATCGAATAACGTCGAAGTTTTAAGGATTTAAATGAAATTCTCATGAATTCTTATAACTAGGAACCACCAAAGTAGCCTGACTTAGAAAGTACATTAGGCAAGTCTAAAGTAGCCTGACTTAGAAAGTACATTAGGCAAGTCTGCTTACCTAGTATGGCCAACTCGTGACCTACTAGTTGTACAAAGTGAAGGAACAACAATATGGGAACATATCTGAAAGGCAACGGATATAGAAAGTGTCTACGGACGTCTTAACGGCTAGTACTGTTAAAGCTGCATAGGTCAATTTCCAATAATATCACATAAACCTTACTTACGCTTTATGTACGCTTACACAAGTGTCACTCCGCTTATTACCAAAGCCGTAAGCCGTTAGCTCTAAAAGTTATAACAATCTCCCTTGCAGCGCATTTTACCTGCAACTATTAAGCTGCTACAGCGCACCGCTATACCACAAACTAAACCAAATAACGCTTACATTTCAGTTGTAAATAGCTACCCGATATTTCACGACTCATATATTTACGCTATTTTCATATTCTTGGTTTAGTGTTAGTTACTGTTTAATTTTTAAAGTACCCTTACTTTAAAAATAAGGATAACATCTGGCGAACCCCAAATTGAATTATAGTACAACTGAAGTGTTGTCTCTTGTTATATGAGAATAGGTACTATGATTGATCAGATAACAAATTGTAGAACTTATGACTTATCTTAAAAAAAAAAAAAAGATTTCTTGATGCCATTTACCTGATTATTTTCTCAAACGAATATTAGTAATCTAGTTAAGAATAATATTCCTGATTTTTGGGCGAGAGAACAAACTTACACATCAACATTTATATAATATTAGCGGGATAAAGATTATCACAATCATAACCTTCTGGACGGCCGCAGTTGTGATTGCGCCATTAACAACAATGTGCATCGGCGGTTCGATTTGGGCTGTTCGACTATTGCCACTTAGCGGCTTCTTACTCTATAACTTAATAGCGCCATTTTTGTGTAACCCTCCAGCATTAGTAGCAAGGTTGCTTTTTCGACAAAAATCATTTAAGAAATAATAAACAGGAGGGCTTTTAAGAAGGCTTTTGTATTCCAGAGTAGGGAATGAGATAATTTATAATCAATTTGATTAAACAAGGGTTTTTTTTTGACACGTAATTAAAGACTAGCAACTGATTAAAGCAGTATATTTTGATTCCTTTTACAGCGAGTAATTATAGAAGACATCTGGTGAACCTCGAGGCCCACGTAAAGCCTCATATGAACATGCACACATTCATCCTCATCCCTCCAATGGGCCGTGTGGACCCTGGCGTCCTGCTGAAGACATCGCCAGAACTATAACAAAGCTGCATATCTTCGTCGGCAAGGTTAAGTATTTGGGGACAAACTGGCAGTCGGAGCATGTACGTGACTACTGACGTTACCCTGCTTCCATCTCCCCTTCAATGAGTCAGCGAAAATTCTCACATTGTACAGAACGCGACAGAATAGCTGTCACTGTGCGACCACGTGAGCGAGATGTGTCTGCGAGTGTACGCCGCATACAAATTTATTCTGTATAGTAGAGACACAATTTCATCGATAACTTCCTACTAAACCCACGCTTAGAAAGTTTATGCTACGGATCAAAATGGTTTTGTAAAACCTCGTCTATCGTCACAAACTTTGTAAAAACTTTAAGCTCGCAAGGGGCTTTAATGCTTAAGTAAATATTAAACGCACCCCGCTGTTTAGTCTATAGAGCAAGATATTGAATCTTTTAAATAAGTAAATGCAATACCAACACTCGCTACCATTAGCGTCGGATTACATATATTTTTGATTGCGGTCGCTTTTAATAAATGTAATGCGAACATTAAACTCTAATTGACTCCGCAATAATTGAGTCGCAAAATATGTGGCTTTGATTGCTTGACAGTCATTCATTTGATTGAATCCCTAATTCGATAATTGTCCACTGACATCATCTTACAATAAATCGGTTAGACGGTTTGGACGAGCCTTGGAACGAGAAAGGGCCATGTGTCTGCAAAATTTCCAGTCGTCCATAGTCTCTAGAACTTTAGTTTCTTTATAGGTGATTTATTGAGACAAAAAGACTTTTAAGTTTATTTTCAAGCAATGTGGTAGCCCAAGATTATGTCTTTATAGGCTAGCCCAGCCAGGTTAGTGCGTAACTGGCAAATGATTATTATATTATTCATGTACATTGTAAAACTTCTAATAAATATTCATGAAATATATTATTAGTAACAAGTTGCATACTACTCAAATATACAAAAAATATTTTACTTACAGAATATTACTATTCTATGTTTTATAAAAGCTAAGTTTTTACCAAAATAACTTTTATATAGCACATTTCAGGCGGCGGCACTTAGGCGCGCGGTCCACCTGTTGTGAATGACCGTCCGCCGCTCTGTCATTATTAAGGCGCATTTGTTACGACGTGGGCTATAGCGGAAAATATTTATATAGCGTGTACCGTCCTAATTCAAACATGGATAGGAGGATTTAATATACCATTAATTTGAGAAGGAAATAATACATTTATTTTTGTGCCAAAAAATTGCAAACTTCGTTTATAGAATAACCAAATATAATAAAGTGTAAAGTTACTAATTATAAGTAATGATTGTCAATAATGGATAACGAATCGAAACAAATGTAAAAAATAGAATATCTATTGGCTACACTCTGCTGGACATGGACCATCTAAAAAATATTATAATTTAGTGTATCAGACATAATTGGCCACAATTTGTCAGTAGGTTTGACTAATAGCTAATCTCTAAGTGACTTAAAACTTCGCGGCGGCAGCTTTTCGTTAGGCTGATTGAAACCCTGTGGAGCCAAAGATAAAAATCATTAAAATAATTGTCATGCCTTGATCACGATTGGACAGTATGTTTGATTAATAGGTCTGGATGACCATAATTTAAGTTGTTGAAGAGGTTTTAAATTACGGTTTTAAATCCTTTTCGGGGACGAGATTGTGTAACCTTGGCCCCGAAAAGGAAATGCCCAATATATATAATATTGTACTACAAAAAATATTATAAAATTTAACATGACAACAAAGTACCAGCAATGCTAAACTATCTTATAACAAGTAAGTTCGTTTATTCTATAATAACTTGTAGACCCGAATTGATGCCATCAGCCGGAACGATCCGCTGGGGGGAGCACGCGCAGTAATAGAGACACTTATGAGTTACGTTTTCATAAATTGTAATAGTTAAACATTATAACTTGTATATCTGTGTATATGTATGTAAGGGCTGTCGCTTCTTATTGTCGTACACAGCTACAGCTGTAATATTTTAAGGTGTCCGTGCGTTTTTGTCCCAGGAAATTCAATAAGTTAGTAGAAAAGAGCAAGGCGTTTGCGTAATGCGAACACCTATGGCCGTTGGTGGTCATCAAAAAGTTGCGACTGCTCGTTCGCCCGGTTATACTATAAAAACTGCGTGGTATCGCATTGCAACTAAATCTGGCTGGGAACCTTGAAGCCCAGTAAGTCTATCACAATTGTGACAAGTCTACAGTAAAACAAAAATGAGCTGTATGTCATACTAGAACTGTATGTTAATAAAGTTAAACGTCAGCCTAATTAAATGAATGCATAAATCATCTATATCAATTTCACAATACACATGTTAATTAGTTGGTACTATGAGTTCCAGACAATTGCAGTCGTAATTTTAATGGTAGTACAAGCATATACCAGATTAATTGAAGTCGTAGTTTGTACGGAGCATTAAAAAGGTGATACACGCAGCTACTCACATATAACAAATAGCTTCTCATACGTGACAATCACCATGATTCTCTGACAGGACGGGACTAAGCATATATAACTATCATAAGTACGAAACATTATAATTATAAGTACTAAATATAAAACTGCCACTTCTATTTTCGTTATACAAGTAGATAAGATGGGCTGTAATAGTCCTACATCTAGCGATCTAAACAAAATTCTCTAATCAGGGATTATAATAATAAGTACTAAATATAAAACTGCCACTTCTATTTTCGGTATACAAGTAGATAAGATGGGCTGTAACAGTCCTACATCTAGCGATCTAAACAAAATTCTCTAATCAGGGATTCTCTTTCATTTTCATTTTTGACAGCTTGTTTCGTGCAGTTTGTCAGTTACCGGTGACCAATTAAAAGTTAGTGGATTAGGAGAGCAATATTGTATTATAATCACAAGGATTTGTTTAAAAGTTTTCAACTGCTCGTATGTCCTGCTATACTTACTATATCATATTCAGTATAGTAGAATTGAAGAAATTCCTGCACACGAACTCTACTTTGAATACTCCTTTAAATTAAATGTGAAAAGTAAACCTTAACAATGAGAAGTCAGACCCAATGGGCTGCTTGGTACACATAAATAGCACGAAGCTTGATGGCATAATTATCACTTTTAAGGTGGAATCATATAAATGATTGCATTAGAATCAGACTCGTCCCTCCAAATGCTAAATCTCTTACTAAATTTTACGAACATCAATCGAGACATGCAGTGAGCGCTGCTGCATACCTACTACGAGTTGACTTCCCTGGTTACGTTTGCATAATTATGTTATCTACTGATAGACAAAAGCCTACTCTCGTTCAAAAGAGCTGATCTCCTGCCTCTAGCAGCTATTCCTGGGAGGTATTGTCTACGTCTTCCTATCCAGTAGCTAATGGTAGACCAACACTTCGTCTTTATAAACGCGTTCTTTATAAAGTACAATTTATCCTGTTTATGATATGAAGCTGCACAAGCCTGCGCTCACCTTTATACAATGTGCTCTGCTTGAGATCTGCACTTCGATATTAATATAACAAAGCTCAGTATTCATTTTGCTTTCAGTACAAGCATATTACCATTGCCAACTATATTGCTATCACAATATTCAAGACTCGAGAAACTGTTCCTGGGATAATATTTCTGAACATAATATTATAAACTCGATTTTACAAACAAAAGCGTCAAGAATACGCCTTCTATAGTTCGTCTATAAGCCACTCGTTATGACACATAAATCCTGACTGAATAAAAAATAGTATGCATATGTTATATTTTATATATTATGTATGGATTGAGCAATAAAATATATTTATATACAGATTTGTTTACATTTGCATTAAGTGTTGCATCGCATAAATTCTTATTTTGAAAAGAAGTTGAACGTAAAATATCCTGTTGTACGCAAAATTTTTTTTTTCAACTAGCGTTAAACAAAACAAGCAGTTGTCCATTTAATCATAAAGCGGTAACAATTAATTTCAGTAGACGCTCGTTTGAATTGCTAATTTCGCAAGCGGGCGAGAGCTCCAGGTATCGTTTGTAATTTTTTAATACAGCGAAATCGTGCAGCGGAATGCATCGAGTGTGGCTTATTAGTCATGTTACTTAATTTCCTAGATTTATGACAACAGGTAAAATCACTTATTTTGATCAGTTGTGATTGATCTTAAGTAGATTTGATTTATGCTACATATATTTAAATGACTGTGCAATATTAGATGCTGTTATGCAGGGTAAATAAGTTAAAAAAATATATACACAAATGCTGTATGCTGGTGTGAAAACTGTAAATTACAATAATATACATGCAATACATTGGTCGAGCAGTCGTAGGTTCACTGGGTTCTACTTCTCGCGCATGCCCCAGTGTGAATGTGCCGTTTTAATTCTCATGCTGATTGCTTTATACCATATGCATAGTTTATAGTGGAACACAAATCATCGTACAAAATCATGAAAGAGTATTTTGTACAAGTATAACTAAGTAAATTCTTGCTAATTTCGCAATTCTTTTTGCAATTCCATAGGTCACACAAGCGGTAAAGATTCTGTTGTACAGGGAGTCATAAACTATAGAATGATAATGGAAATGTAATGTAAGTAGTTTAGCGTTTGATGAATTGTTATCTCGTGTTAAGGTGTTAAGTCGCGCTTAGATCAACTAGCGTGTGACGCGGGAACAGCGCTCGAAAGGATCGGATGAGTGTAGCATTTAAAAAAAATGTAGTATAATGGACAATCTGTTTGTTTATGGCCAGCAAAGCCCATAAATATCAGCATTATTGTTGTGCAATCACTATATATTCCCATCCGCCATTCCTTCCAATGGGCCACTAGAAATTTACACGTGAATTGCGACTGCATATGTAGACATCACTTTGGGGCGCCATATTGTGTGCGAGTGGTACAAATCGGAAGAGCTGTCATGATATGGGCCAACTTTATCAGGTTTAATATGAATCATCATCATTAATTTCTTCTCCCTCTCGGAAGTCAATCCTAGGACCTCCTAATATGTGATTAAATATGCTCACCACTAGACCACGGCAGTCACGCCACCTATAGGTGGGTAAATTATAGCTATTAAGACAATTTGTTGAAGAACAGTGGTTCTTCGTATTATTATTTTTTATATTATAGGGGGCAAACGAATAGTCAGAGCCTTTTGACAGCTACCTACGGCTACAGGAATTCGCCGAGTTTATGTCTACAGTTTTTTTCATGTCTGAGTGTGATTGGAACCGATGGTAATTTTTTTTCATACAAAATTATTAAAAACGTCGACAGTCGTCAGCCCTGCATATTCATATATTTACAAATCCCAGCCCCTATTTGTTACATCTCGTTACGCGCGCCACATTACAAAGGTTGCCCAAATCAGCGGCCATTACTTATGGTTGCGAGCCCAAATGCCGACGGTCGTATTTCATCGCACACACTCGCGCCTACGACTTCATCACAATATTATTACATTTGCACGATAAAGTGTTGCTCTTACGTGTTTAGTGTACTGGGTAAAAGGGACTAAGAGGAACCGATCTTTACTTACGGGATAGACAAATAGGTTAAGTGACTGCCAATAAACGAATACCTACGCCCTATAAACGTCGATACAACAAGAGACTAGAGGTTTATGTTTCAGTTTTCACAGGGAAAATGCATACACACCGTCAATCAGAAAATGCAACCAATAAATACCACTAGCGAACTACGCCACGTATATTGGATTGCTGATAGGCAACAGAACTCTAATGGACTTTCCATTGTCCTGGACTGGGGACTGAACCACACAGGTCTTTAGTGGGGACAAAGCTATTGCACAAAGAGCTCAGGGGCAGGACTTGGTGCGTTTTTCGCTCTTTGTTTGCAAATATACCATAGCAGCGAAAGTCAAAATTATATGTTTTTCACATATTTACTGTAAGCCCGGAAAGGGAGACCACTCAAAAGAAACCGTTTCGGTTAGCTCACAGAATGAGCCAATATTTACATTGGACCATAAACCAACAGACGCAAGTTAACTCATAATGTTTGGTTTTATAAAGAGTATTGATCATTTCAAAACATGCTCGGTATCATTTAATGTATAAAATGGATATACGAATTCTCTTCAATTTTTCCGGAACTCTCCAACTAAAGTTGTAAAATTTCGCATTATAAAAAACTTTAATCCTAGAACTAAGTACATTTTCTTAATTAAGTTACAGTTAGTTTATCAGTTGGTGATTTGAATGCTAAGTAATTTAAACATAACTTTAACAAAGTTCTAGGACTTTTAGTAAGGCACCAGTTGAATCTTGCTCGACTCGACATTGAACCAGAAGTGTGATTGATATTCCATATTATAAATTGTAAGAGATCGTGTCAAAGCATGTCGGTAGTCACCAATGGTTTTGATTACTTGTTTGTCCCCCTATGTTCTATAAAAAACCATTTATATTATACAAATAATATAAAAACTTTCGTAAGACCAAGATGTACTAGACAATAAAAAACTCTTTAATATAAATACCCATCTAAGTTGTAAAAATTTTGTCTCTATCGTAAATTAACTGAATTTTGTTAAAGTTTCTGTCAAATCTGCTTTGCTTTGATTAAATAGATTTAACGACTGTTAGTGGAAGTAATTTATACTTCAAATACTTTTGTATTATTCTTAATTTGAAGATTCAGTTGAGAAGCTATTAATCGTTCAGTTATTCACTAGCTAAGTACATTTCAAAGTTTAACCATTAATAATAAAGTGATTTATATGACGAAATGATTTTGTTACAACATTGTTCCTGGTCGCTCGCTTAATACTTTGGTAAGAAATTATTGCACTAAATCTAATTTCTTTTTCGTTTTAGGTGACCTTTTTTTGACAGATGTAATAGTTACACAGGTTCAATTTAACGCGGTTTAATGAAAAACTTGAAGCAATTAATGAGATGTCCTGACTTTTCGTATCCATCAGATCCGAGACGGTCTTCCTGAAATAAGTTAATAGTAATTGCTATAATATAGCAGCAATTACTATTATTATTATTATTAAACATGGCCTCTTCATTAAGGACTGGTCCACAAGTTTGGGGTAGCGCAACGGGCTATTCAACGTACTATGTTGGGTGTTTCTCTGTTACAAATGAGCTAATACATGATCAAATAACAATAGTAAATAAAAATGTAAATAAACAATAACAGTATTGCAGGTATTGGATTTTTTAATATTTCAAATATATTTGTGTGTGTGTGTATGTGTGTGCGTGTTAAGTTCCTTCGCCTCGCGGCCAAAATCCAGTAATAAATACAATAATTTCGGGCAGTACTCGGACCGAGGAAAAACGTACAAGATATTAATTTAATGCTGTTTATTTATAGCTTCATTAATTATCATTATTATCCTCGAGGTTTAATTAATCGGTATCATTAACTTTCTCTAAGCTTTACCCATGTGAAGCCTAAGGGCACCGCTAGCCTATGCATATTATAAAACGAAGTATTCAAAGGAGTAATAGGTTTTATAAGTCTATTGAAGGAATGTTTATGCCGCTTTCACCCATAGATAGAATGATTCCCGATAAACGTTCTAGCAAATAATAATAAATGGAATTCAGTGCTTAATCTCTTGTGATAACAATTACTGTTACTAAACGGATAGAGACGGTCCAATTTTCTAGTATACAATATAGGATCGTTCCGTAATCACATAGATATTAGGGTAATGTTCTCATCAATATCAACTCACTTGAACATTCTAAGAACACTTTATCTCGGATATTAGAAAACTGTTTCAGTACTCCGTAATATTAGACTGAGTAGAGATTGACCGGACTAAGTCGCAAATGTAACTTTGTATAGTAATTTACAGACAGACACATAGAAGATGGCATTTTTACTAATAAAAAAACCGTCCGAAACTTATTACTACTTCATTGCTCCCCTTCCGTTTCCGTACCTTCATCATCCCCAGAAATCATCAAACATTACTTAGAAAACAGAAAGTAAACAGGCAAAGTTACTTTCCGTTACTACGGAAGGCTTTTCTTCCATTCCATTTTTAAGAGCAATTCTATCTGGTACCATTCAAACCGACCCCGTAGGGAAGATATCAATATAGACATTTGAAAATGAACTTTATTGCTTACGCATACAGCTCATGTCCAAATGTAGATACAAAAACATTGGTACTTGTTATTTTCATACATTCCATTATTTGTACTTACTGACGTGTTCATAATGAAATGTCCACAAACAGACGGAAGCCACAAGCGTAACAGGAACTAATCAATAATAAAATTTTACGTTAGCTTATTCATAATAACAACGTAATAAAACTGCCTGTTTATACCTGAGTACTTCGGATATACTTTTGAAGCGAGTAGTTGTAATCAAAATGTACATTAATTTGTGTGTGTGTGTGTAATTATGTGTTCAGAAGAAACAGTATAATCCAAGACGGCGTGCTTTTACCTTCTGTTCTATAAAGAAATTGGAAGAAGAACTTTCAAGGCTGAATAGGTTTTACAAGTATTAATGTTTACAACTACCGACGCCCATTGACATAAATATTTTGTTATGCATATGCGTTGTTCTCCTTTCCTCCTCCCATCCAATGAAGCTACTCACAAACTTCTCGAAACGCGACAGCACAGCTGCCATGCTGATACCTCCCCGTTCATGCCGGCCCAATTCGCCTGCAATGTAACATGACAACACTTACTTAAATACTATATGTACTTAATTTAAGTTATGGATTGGGGATTCTTTGTTTGGTATTGCCTTATAGAAAAAGCTAGCTGTATCCCGAGCACGTCGCTAAGCAAACAAATGAAATAAATAAAATAAAAATTTTGGACAAAAAGAAATAAAAAAATAAACAAGCCTTCTCCGTTGATACCAGGCTGATTGATAACTGGCCGAAACGACGAACTAAGAAACTAAAAAAGATAGGCAAAAAAAAAACAGCAACCCAGATTAAAGTCAAACTAGACAGTATTTTAGGTAATACAATGAAGGATATTGAATACAGTTCACACCTGGGTAACTGATTTGAAACGTGGGAGACAGAGCTGCGTTGACGCCAATAGGTCTGGCCGTCCAAACTCCATATGGAGTCATGAACCGGACGTGATCAAAAAGATAAAAAAAATCGATTTTAATGATCGATGCTTAGACAGATGCTTGTGACAGCTAGTAGAGATGGTAAGCATTTCCTCTGAACGCGTTTTTAACATTTTACACCGACATTTGGGAATGACAAAGCTTTGTGCGCGATGGGCGCTCAAAGTGTTTGCTCACTGTTAACCAAAAGTAACGTCGAATAGACGATTCGTCGGAGTGTTTGGCGCTGTTTAATTGTGATAATAAAGATTTTATGCTGTGTCACTCTTTAATGTGACAGTAGATCTAAAACAAGAGAACAATCTAAGCAGTGGATTATGAGCGGGAAACCTGCCCCGAAAAACAAATCCGGCTTTGTCGGCCGCAAAGTGATGGCGAATGTTTCTTGGGATGCTCGAGGGATTAGTTTAGTGGATTAGTTGCAAAAAGGAAAAACAATAAACGGAGAGTATTATGCAAGCTTGCTGCAAAAAAATTGTGAATAAATGCGAAAGAAACAGCCTCCTTAAGTCAAAAAGAAAGTTTTATTCCACCACGACAACACACCTTTGCACTCCTCAAGTGTCCCTCGTGAATTGCGGTTCAAATTGTTATCGCATCCCCCCTATTTTCCAGATCTGACCCCGTGCGAATTCCATTTATTCCAGAATCTCAAGAAATGGCCTACCCATTTCTTGAGATTCTGGACTAAATGGCCGAAGATTTTCCTCCAATGATGAAGTCATTGTCGCCGTAGAATCATTACTTAATTGATAAATTGTCCTGATTCTGCCCCGTTGTACTATATAAAAAAGACGATTCATTCGATTTCATATTACCAACTCATTGTTAATCTACATTTTATAATATAAATGAAATGTATAGAGGAGTAGAGTTACCGTAGCCACAAGAGCCAGTCCCCAGGCGGGCTGCGACGGTCACATGCAAATAACACATCACTTGCTGCCTCAACAATGTCCCTCGGGACGGCATCCCTAGCGCTCCGCGCTCTTGTTTTGGCACTGTGGGTACTGACGGTTTCTGAAAATGACGCAAAAGATCAAATGAGCAGATGGCGCTTTTGAGTGACTAATGTCGCCCATAATCATGTACTACCGCACACGGTGTGAGCGACACTGTTACGAAGGAGTGTCAACTGTACTAATCGGACACGCTCGCGTCAAAAGCCTACATTCAGAGAGAATCAAACCAATAGATGATCACTTCCGGTTTTAAACCTGTTGATCACGGAGGCATCCCTAAATATATGCTTTCGGTCCGTCATAATAAAGTCAATTTCTTCCCTTGTCACAGTATCGGGGCTCTGCCATGTCCACTACCTATGGGGTTTCTTCTTAAAATACTTCCCCGTCGTTTGCTGAGCAGCAATAAAAAGTTGATGGCTGCAGTACTACACTAGTGACGTAATTCTTACAGAACTGTCAATTTTTACTACCAGACGCCCACACTAAGTAGGACCAATCGATATCTACGAAACACTCATTGAATTATTATTATTGGTAGGTAAATTACAGAAAGATTTTACGTATCGTAGGATTTTTTACCACAATGCAGTCATTTGATACATAATTGCCACATAAATGCTTTTTAGTCATTGCCTTTATTAGGAACCTGTGAAAACGTAATTTATACTATATATATCAGTAAAGGCCCTGATTTCGAAGCGAATCTAATAGGGACATGTAACGACCCTAAGAGAAGGAATGAGCATAGTAATATATGCTGTGATCTGCGGTTTTGTTTACTCAAACAAAAATCTATCTTATACTATGTTATGCTATTTCAGACTAAAATCCAGATCAGTGACAAATTACACCAAAATTGTATTAGTAATTTTTGCGTGAAAGAATAACAAACAAAATTAAGCATCTTTGAAGTATATCTGTGTTAAAGTGATAGTAAAAGGAGACCTCTTATACAGTCACATTGCTTATCCTAACTATTCGTATAATAATTATAACCAAAGCAGTATTATATTTAGTATGCAGTTTATGGGGACACATTGATTACCTCGTACTGACCCAGATATTCGTAGTAGAGTATCTGAAACCTTCAATGTACCTTTTGTATTGCGATATGTGTTTGTAACTATGATAATATTAAACCAATAGCTAAGTTAAAGATGGAAAGGCAGAAAAATATACGCCGAAACTTGTGAAAACTATGACTATTTAATTTATAAGTTAGTTGTTATGTTATTATTTTCTGCAGATTTGAGTAAAAATTTGTGATAGTAATAATGCGTAGCGAAAAGTACAAACGAGACTAAGTTTATGTTCTATTCCAATTATAATTACTAATACATAAAAGAACACCATATTTCACACATATTAATAAAGCATTAAGGTTCTAGTGAGGTGGTCCGTTTGGAGTGGACGATCCTCGTTCAATGTCCGGAATGCCAGTAGAAAGGGGTCAGATGAACTGGTATTCTTTGGAATATTGCGTCAAAAGTGATGGAGTAAAATTGATTACGACATACACAAACTTTGTTCCTTCAGATACAGATTAAAGAGATGTAGGGAAATACTGTTTACAAGGTCATTCCGAGGCTGCCATATGATACCGTCCTGAAGACTAATTTTTGCTAATGAAAATAACATTGCTCATGAAAACATCTAAATGAATTAATTTCCTCGCATGAGCAAAAGTTTTATTTATCGGGATACTGCCTAGTTTTTGAGCCGAATACCTATCGCTTCTGCTTTTAATATGCAGTAAAATTAAATAAATTTTATTAATGTTTGTTAAAAGGAAGAAAGTTATTATAGAAACATATATTGCGTATATTCTGCCAAAATAAGTTAATTTAGCTTTATACATTGTATATTTCTGGGTTATACTTTCTGGGTGTACCAACTACAAGCTGCGAGCACTCGAACTTTCTACAAACACTAAAGTGAGTCATTCATATAGTTTAGTAATATTTTTATATTTATATGTTGTTACCAGAAAATTAAACATTTCGCCCATAAATTATACAAAAATTAAGTTATTTTATATAACTCATAGAGGTAGATTATTAAAGAGACTACAAATACAGACTAGATGAGTGTAACCACAGGATGAATTCCGACGGCGAATGTTGTGCAATTATAAAGTTTTATACTGCAAATGACCTCCACAACAAATATATAATAAGCAAAAAAAATAGCGACACTTTCAGTCAGTGTCGTTCACGGAAGCACTTTAAAGTTTCACAACACTTTTACTTCGACATGTAGTATGTCCCGTTTTAACGAATATTGGTATGTCAGTAAAATATCCAATTAAAGACCAGTACCAGATATTACTTCTGTGTTTGTGACATTTTATTGCATAACATTTTCACAAGCTGTGTCTTCGAAATCATTCCGGACTATCTATACACATATTTCTCACATTTCCGATAACATATTGATGGCAAGCGTATGAATGTGTGTAGTAGCTAATTCCCGCTGCTAGGCGTTCAAGTTATTTCAAAGAATACGTTTATTCCATTTTTTTAGCCATAAGATAAGAAGAAAGATATACTTGTGCCAAACTTTACTAAGCTCTACAAGAATCTTAGAACTTTCACTGAAACAGATCAACACCTTCATAGTAATATTAGTCCAAACTGTTTTTGTAAATAAATTAGACAACAGGACACTTTAAGCTCTTGGCCGGCAACCAGATACTTAAGACTCAAAGTATCGCTTAGTAATCTATCAAAGGTTTTACGCCAGACCACTACACATCTAAAGTACCTACGCCCCCAAATATCTGCATTGAAGCTCACACATCACACGAGACCTGACATCATAGCTATAACGTAATCTACACACGTACACTAAAAAAAAAATGACTTTCTAGTGCAACTAGATACAAGGAGAGCTCGGGCTCCTATCAGTGTGTCAGCTTCGGTTCGTCATTATTTTACTCATACGTTCGTCATTTTTCACATCGGAAAGACGAGAAAATCTCATCGTGTTTCTTTTCCATACATCTCCTAATTGCATTTTTCCAGTTAACTCATAAAATATATGTTTAAAATAAAATTTAATACTCCGAACGAAATTTATCACCATTTGTTAAGCTATGAGAGAAATGTCGGAAATATTAAATAACTTACAAATATTGCGCAGTTTTCACAATTTTTCACTGGTGTGATACGTGAATCGAACGGCACGTGTAGTCTGCAGTACTACTACATATATGACTAGAGCGTTTTTAGACCAACTGGCTCTAGTTGAATTAAGCTCTACATAGAGAACATTAAGAGCTCCTACATACATGACTCAAGTGTGTTGAGAATCACCAGCTCTGATTGTAGAAAGCTCTATATGTATGAGCTTCTATGTACATGACTCGAGTGTGTTTAGACTCACTGGCTCTGGTTGAAATAAGCTCTACATAGGGAACCGTAAGAGCTTCTACATACATGACTCGAGTGTGTTTAGATTCACTAGCTATGATTGCTTATTCCACCGCAGCATTATCAATTTAAGTACTAATATCGTATGTGTACGGATACATTATTAAATTAATTTATTGCAAGAAACAGGTCATGGTAGATTGACATAGCATGACAATTGTACAGCTGCTTTATTCTTATACAAAAGCTAATTGTACCAAAATTTATTTCCATTTAAGTAAATTGTATTTTCACAAAATCTCCAAATATATGTATTTGTGTGTGCTGTGTATACATAGGCTCAACTAACGTTCTTTCAATAACGGCGCAATTCATGAATAATTTCTAAAATAGTTAATTCATTAGAAACATCAGCGGACGTTGTGTAAACTTGAAGACGCGTTGCTACGCTCAGCCGCTGTAAATAAGAACGCAGCTGAGGGTAACGACAAGGTAACGTAGAATCTTAATATTCATCATTATCATCATCTACTGCACGTGCTGGACATCGCTCTACTGCTGCAGTAAGATACTCAATTTCTTCTAACTTTGGTAATAATGCATATGTACACGTATATCATGTCAATCAGTAGTCGACACATTCAATTTGTAAATAATTCATTAAATATTTGTGGCACTTTAAATGCTATGTTGTTGATCTGCCAAGTTATACTACGCATATAAAGCTAAAGACTATGTTTGTACGGCAACGCGTCTGCAAGACGCCTAGTCCATGAGCGGCGGTAGTCACTACCTGCACGTTTGTCCCCTATCTCATAATAAATAAATAAATAAATGAGTATTATTGATTTGAAGTTTTGAACGGCCTCCCACCTGGCGTCCTGTCGACCTGCTCAAGTTCGCGGTGAGCCGTTGGATGCAGGTAGCTTGTGGCCGTGACTTATGGCGCTCTCTGGGGGAGGTCTATGTCCAGCCGTGAACATTAATGATTAAAGTCCACAAAAATTTCCAGTACAGAAATAGAACACATTTTACTTTGTGTGGTTATAAACTACTGACAACTACTAAATAGTAGTTATGTAAAATTTTTGTCTGCTTGTAGCTACTTGTGTAGCTGATATTTAAGATATTGTTTCAAATTGTTTCCTTCACAGGCACTTTATGTGATCAATATCTACCTGTGAAGTAATCTCACCACACACGGAGGTATTGAATAAACAACAGCTGCTGACAACGGGTAGACTAATTTCTCATTCAATGATCATCACAGATGCAAATCCCATCTTAGTGAATTTACTCTTGAACTCAGTTACAAATCTCGTTTAATAATAAAGTAGTTTCCGGAAACTATTTTACTTATTGAACGAGGTTTGTCACTAAATTCAAGAGTTTTTTATTTCTATTACTTTCTCCGTTGTGATTAACCAAAGTGTAGATTTATGTTTCTAGTTAAGTTCTGTTTAAAATAATTTGCTTAATATTTTATCTTGGTAATAGATTATTGACATGTCACTCTTGTAATTTTACGAAGTATAGGTGTCATTCGTTGAAATATCCTGCCCAAGACAGACCCCAGGTATCTAAAAAATCAAACGAATTATGGTAGATAATTTTCATTCTTGTTAAATATTAAAATTTCTATGGCAGTTTCCTAACAACGTCCTGCACTTCAAACTGACACCTAACCACGATCCAGTATAAGAGAGCAATAAACGACGTTCAGTAACCATATTTATCAAAAAGCATCTAGTCTTTCTCGCATTAGAAAGTAACAAACTTGCATGCATACTTTCAAATAATTTGTATTGAAAAAAAAAATAATTTGTCATTTATAATATAAGTCGGATAGGTCTATAATGTTAGTAGGATAGGTCTTGCAGTTTAGTCTCGTGACCAGGAAGGATGCTTCGTCAATTTACCGAGTTCCAAATCGCCAAATGTGTAAGAGTGCGATTGCCCTTAACTATTGTCTAATTGTGATCTGGAATAAAAACGAAGGTAAAATATATTTTTAT
This sequence comes from Eumaeus atala, assembly GCA_017140195.1. Taxonomy (NCBI): domain Eukaryota; kingdom Metazoa; phylum Arthropoda; class Insecta; order Lepidoptera; family Lycaenidae; genus Eumaeus; species Eumaeus atala. The sequence continues at coordinate 124,114 of JAFELO010000321.1, read as the reverse complement.
TATCAAACACATAGCACTTGAATATGACAATGTGTAATGGGCGCCTTTTCTTGTATCACGGCGTCTGTATCACGCCGGCGCTCTCCAGTCACGTTTCTGCACTGGCTCGATTGTGCATGTCCTGGGGCCTCTGTCACGTTGCCGCACTGTCATATGTATGATGGCTCGTAATAACACAACATATCACGTTGATACGACCCCGTTATCTTATGAAAAATTTATCGATGGGCGCTGGTGGTGACGTAATGTCACGAGCACACTACGCAGTTGCAGTTTCCTTCCCGCCTGTACCACTAATATTCATAGATAGTATATAATAATTACATGGCCCATTGGGAGGGGGGAGAGAAGGGGGCAATGCACAGGCATAGTAGTGAAGTTTTATATTTTATTGTTTTTGAGGTCAGACACGTAGTAAAACGCCTACAAACATTCACATAATTGCTACTTATTAGGTCCATTGCAGGATGGCACCATTTTTTTGAGAGGTGAGGGAGGAAGTAGGCAGATGTCCATAGCGGGCGTCGGTCAGTTATCAGAAATTAGATTTAAATTTAAAACACTGATTGTTCGTTTGCCCTTTACATATTATTATACTATGGAATAAGATAAAATAAATATAATTTCTTTGAATATATATTTACTAAAGTAACAATGTTTTTTTGATGATGAATACGGTGATGAAAATTTAAACAAGCGTGGTGAATATGAAAAGGGTACACGAGGAGATGGTGAACTGCGGGAATGTGGCGCTGAGTGCGCCCCTGGAGCTGCGTGTAGCGCCGGCAGGCTTAGAATCAGACAGCAGATTGTGGTACTGGAACTGCTCTGGTAGGTACACTAGCGGACCACTAAGGATAATATTTTTAAATGTCGTCCAAATTGGTCGTGGTCCTGGATTATTGATATTTTCCTCGTGTAATTCTATAAAGTATAGGTGCCATGCATATCCTGCCCAAGATAGACCCCGGGCGTCTGTAAAAATCAAACGAATTTTGGTAGGTAATTTCCATAGTATGGATGATGACTTCCAACCGATTTCGGCCATGGCGATCACTTTGACTCCTGCCCAAGACAGGCCCCAGGTATCTAAAAAATCAAACGAATTATGGTATGTAATTTCCATTGTTGTCAGATATTAAGATTTCTGTGGCAGTTTCCTTACAACGTCCTGCACTTCAAACTGACACCTTACCACGACCCATTCGAAATGCATATTTATCAAAAAGCATTTAGTATTTCCGCATTAAAAAGTAACAAACTTGCTTGTATACTTTGAAATAATTTGTATTAAAAGAAAAACTATGTTATTTATAACATTACTAGGATAGGACTAGCAGGACTCGGATGTTTAGTCTCTTGAACAGGACGCTTTGTCAATTCACCGAGTTCCAAATCGTCAAATGTATAAGAATGCAATTGTCTCGCGCCCTTAACTCTTATATCATTGTGTACAGTATCAATGTAGCTGAGTGTTTGTTATCTCTCCAGTTACGTTTATTGCTCTGGCTCGATTGTGCGTGTCTGTGCGGGCCTGTGTCACGCTGCCGTGCCGTCACACGTAGTAATAACACAATATATCATGTGCATGTGACCCTGTTATCTTATTCAAAACAATAATGTTTTATATGTGACGCGGAGGTTTGATATGTGCTCAGGAGCGATAGGCACAGTTGGTAACGTACTGTGACAGTTTATCTTATTTTATTTATTTCAACACTTATCGATCTATCATTACAGTTGACTAATGCGATAGACTAAGCCATAATTATTTATTAATGTTAGTAACTAAATAACTGGGTATATATAAAATAAATAATAATAGTAAAATTCAATACAGGATACATAATATAGTCACGACAATAATGATTAGATATTTAGAAAAGAGGAATCACTTAATAAATATAAAATCGATCTTTATATTAAATTAAAAATTACAATTCCTTAATTAAATAATAATATAAAATACGTAATCGACATATCATTATGAGTTAAATATAATTACAAATCATAGGAACATAATAAAAAACATGGTCACCCTTGTGAGTTCTAATTCTACCTGGTCGAGCGTGGGCACACACCATCCTGGTCTTCTTCGCAGATGATACGGTCTCCCGCCAGGTGGTCGCGCGTGCAGCGGGGCCAGGTCGTGTAGATGAGCACGCGGTCCATTGTCTACCCTATTAAACATAGCGCTCGTCAATCGAACCACAAACTCCTCCAGCAACTATAGCCGCAAGTCACGCGCGACCACGTCGTTGCGAACGTAGCGACCAGCTCCCGTGATGACCCGTAGGGAGATGTTTCGCTGGACTTACAGGCGTTTCCGCTGGCCCTGGGAGGTTGGCGTATATCATCCAGGGGCGGCGTAAGTGAGACGGATATACGTCTTGTAAATCCCCAGTTTCGCCCGTGTAGGGAGTCCGGACGCAAGTACCGGTCACAGCAAAGCACGCTCGGTCCACCTGCGGTCCCATCCGCGCGGTCGATACTGCATCCGAGATACATGACTAGGGATTCCCAAGACGCATCTTGATCTTTAACCGCCCCGGCACGGAGCGCCTCTTGCTGACATATAGCGCCGTCGTCTTATCCACGTTGACGGACATGCGCCACCTGTCGAGCCACTCCGGCAGCCGGTCCAGCATGCACTGCATGCGCCCAGTTGCGAGCTCCGGCAGTTGGGATGAGGTGACGTATGCGCGGTCAATGGCGAACAGCGCGAGCATGACATCCGCCCCACCCTCTTTTGAGGGATCATTGAGTGTGGAGATGTCGCTGGTGTAGGCCGCGTGCAGGCATGTAACACACAACTATTATTACTATTGTTTTACGGTCTATGTATCGACGTGTAATCTAATCCTACTTCTGCGGGGTAAACATTTGCAGTACGGTACAAGCACATGTGAGATTCGATTATACATTTAATCGAATCTCATAATATACGTAGCGAAAATAATACATCAATCAAGAAAAGGACAAAAGTGAACCAATAAGTACAACGAACAATTATACAATTTATATTCAAATTCAACATATACGATATTTTTCCTTGTAGAGGATTTTACAAATGAATATATACTATCAAATTCCTTTTTAATGACTGAACGAAGCTTTACAGTGACAGTATAATATTTTTTCTAATATGTAACAGGGTTTTACTAGCTTATTTTTGTGACCAAAAGAATATTATGTGCTAATATTCTTTTTAACTAGTGAAATAAATTATTTAGTGTATATACACAGTAAATGGATATTAACACAATTTAACTTAGGTTTACAATATAGATAACACAGATTCATTTAACTTTCCAATGATGCCGTGGTGACCCAAAAGTGACCGGGGAAATGCTGTCAGAGCAAATATAAAGTTAGATACATGTCAATTAGCCAATCATTTAACATTCCATTCACAATATTTTTTATAGATTGAAATAATATTAATATGCTATTTTATGATTAATTATTTATATCTGACACACACATCAAATAAATATACTTTGGCACAATATGTACTAGTGAACAACAGTCAAAAATGCATGACGGTAATATTGAATTAATTCCAGCTTCAGTTTTCACTAACAGTAGACACAAATTAATTTTATATTAATAAATTCCCATAGAAGTTCGTACTTATAACGTAGGTGACGGCATAAGTACGAATTTCTATGGGTCAGAAATTAGGAGACCAATGCCGGTTAGTTAAGGTAATGCGTTCGTCCCCACCATTATTCAAGCGTGGTAACTTGTCATGGCGGTGGGGCTTAGTAGCCTGGGGCGAACCCAGGCGAAGCCAACTGGACCGAGGGGGATCTTTGCACCCATCTTATAAGAAGAGGGGGCTAAAGATCAGGAGGAGGAATCGCTCTCGGTACCCCTCTTATAAGAAGATGGGACCAAAGAGCTACAGGAGGAGGCGCTTTTGCGCACGGGGCAAGGGGCGAGGATGAGAAGCTCACCCCAATACACTGTCCCAAAGTCGGTGGGGTTGTCCTGCAGTGCGGGGCAACCCCATCTGTGGACCCCCACCTAGGGCCAGTGAAGGCGCGTAAATGCGTTACATTGCGTCAATAAAAAAAAAAGAAAAAAAAAGGAAAAGAATATGTATTACCCTAAGTTCCCTAACATGCATCTCATATAGTTATTTAAATTATACCTACTGCCATGCTGTTTGTGTATGTACTTAGTTACCCTAATAATATGCTTGATTATGTGGGTACTTTAAAAAAAAAACGTAACATTCATCAGTGATAATAGTAATAATATATAAATAAATAGAACAATAAAAGCATGAGGGTTGCATGATATGGTTTCTAAACTTGGAGACAGTGTTCCAATATGTTTCAAACTAAACTATTATAGAGTAGTAATTTAGTTCTTGGACTACGAAATTCTCTCGTATCGCTTGTTAGAAAACCCAACATCCTCGGAGCTTTGCTAATAGTTTGTGCGATTTGTGGAATGAATGTAAGCTTACTATCAATAATTACTCCTACATCTTAAATCACATCAACCCGTTGGACTGTTTCATTTACGGCGCAATAACTATGTTGAATAAAATTAGGTTTTCGAGAACAGCTTACACTATAATACTATTAAATATATTGCTTCATGGAACTACCAATACACCAGGTATTCAATTCTAATAGATCGTTGTGTGAAAGTAAGGCGTCGCTACTGGAATTGTTAATTCTAGGTATCTTAAGATAATAGATACGAGACATTCGCATAGACAATTGTTATGAAGACGTACTGCCTCGATCTAATCCAATGGCCACTAGAAACTTACATACTATACAAACTGCAAAACTGAGAATTCAGCTGTACTACAACATGGGACTACTTTAGACTTGGTTTTATAATATTGGAGGACAAACGAGCAGTTGCAGCAATCTTGTGACTACCGATGTCCCTTAGCATCTGAATGCTAGACATTGTAACACTTGTCCACCCTCCCATGTGCCACTCACAACTGTTCGAAGGGTGATCGCCTAGACATTTGTTTTAAAACGGGATATTGTGAGAGGTAGGTGCCTCTCCAGGCGTGGTGGCCACAAATTGCTGTAATGTAGCATGGCACTTCCTTACTAAAATTTTATTTGCCCATGGTTTTACTCATAATCTCCATTAAAACCTATTTTTGTAAGGACTGTAAATTTATAGGACGCTCTTAATGTTCTGCACAGTCCGCAAGAAATTAATTAGAATTCCGAAATACCGAATTCAATTAATTCTTATTCCGCTTTTATCAGAGGAACTCACTGATCAATATTTTTTTACTAAGAAAAACCTTGGTCTACTTCGTTTCAAAAGAAATTTCAATTCCATCTTAAATTTATTTGCGATTTGAAAGTTGACTGAGTAAGGAAATTCTCACAGAGGTGGAGATGCAGTGCGATCTCAGACATTGGAAACCGACATATAGTTCCAGTTGCCATTCCATTCCAATGAACTTAGAATAGATCTTAAAAACGATTCAAATCATATTTCATGGACCTTAAAGACACAGCTTGAAAGAAATAAACTTTTACCTCGATAATTTCCTCGAATATTTGACGCACTTTTTCTGCTTGAAATCTAGTGAATAGAAAAAAAACATGCAAAGCTCTCTCATTCAAATTCATTTATTAGGTTCTGTTACAAAAGCGACATTAACTATTTTTATTTTAGTTAAACATTCTTTTAGTAAAGACAAAACACTGGAAAAAACATACACAATTTTATGGTATACATAGGCAGGCTAATTGATACCCTTTTACAGCTCAACCCGATAGGTATGAGTATTTATTCCTCCTTATAGTCCACAGGAAACTCGATAACATGTTATATGAGCGAGAGGTGCCTCCCCTGCCAGATCGACTCCCCTGTAGAGCGGCATGGCACTACCTCTTACTTTACAGTCAGTACTGAATAGCCTCCGAGTCCAACTGATAAGATTCAACTGCCATGAAGTACACAAAGTAGGGTATGTAAAAGTTTTACCGTTTGAACAAATATTTCTAAATATAATATACAAACAAATTCACGCTATCGTATCTAAGTTGAAATAGTATCAAATTAAAGAGTTAGCACATATTTTATAATCAGTAATATAAGTGTGACTTGAAGTGTATCGCGAATGTAATATGAGTATTAGGTGCAAGTGAGGCCAATGTGGGTCGGAGTGGGTCGCCGTGGTTCGGAAGTGCAGCGCAGTGCGGATATAGGGTACAATCGGCGCGCGGCGTCCGGACCTCTGATGCACGGCTATATCACTGTTATTTATCAAGTTATTAATTTTATATAGTGAAAGGACACGTTATCTTAATATTAAGTCATTATTGTTACAGTGTTAATCCTTTAAAATAGTTTTAAATTTCTTAGGTTATTGAATTGGTTTCCTAGTAAATAGCGCGGGCTGTTAGCTAATAGCCGCACTTAGAAAGTGTTGCCAGCTTAAAAAAGGACCACTATTTGAGGGGAAAAAAAAACAACAAAATTTCTAATTAGTGTATATTTATTATTGTTTTTATATATTAATTCACCTTTTAAAACTTGATAGCAGTAGGACATTAGGCGGTGATATGGCGGATGATGAGGAGGGGCTTTGGCAGCTCCTTGAGGTGGAAGTTCGTCGCAAGTCTCTGGAGCTTGAGGAGCTTATGTCGATCGGTAAGGAGGCTAGATTCGCTCCCAGGACATCGCTTGCTCGGTCTCCTCCGCACGGATTCGGCTCATCGGCCTCCACCATGGACTTAGGCACGAAACGTCACCTGAGGAAGAGTAGGAACGGAACAGGAGGTGTGAAGAGCGCCGCACTGTCTCGCGACCGGCTTCTCCTGTTGCGGCGATCCTTACTGCACCAACGGCAACAGCGGAACGGCAGTCACAGCAACCGAATCTGGGTTGATGGGTATGAGCAAAATTCAGATGCTGGATACCGTGCAGAATTCTTTGCGGCGCATTGTGGAAGGATCAACTATCCTTTGCGCTGCATGCGGTTTTGATGGGCGAGGAGACCGCCAGCTCTTTTGGGAAGGTCTCACGTATCCCTACCTCCTCGTGGGGTGTGAAGTACCGAGGACTTAGGTTCCTGTACCACGGAACCTATGTTGCAATCCTGACATATGCTGCAGCGATTTGGTGTCGACGCTCTCACTTGTACGTAGTACGTTATTACGCACCCAAAGGCCAACTTTTACTTTATTGTCGAAGGCCTTCAGGTCATGCAGCAGTGCGGCGCTACCAGTATTGGCCGGCATTCTGCTTGCCGATCTAGAGGTTCTTCGAGCGGGACGCGTGAAGGTGGAGTGCGTGGGGTGATCCCCAGGGCAAGGAGCGTAAGGAAAAAAAAAAAGCGCTAACGCGGACGATGTCATCTCCATTTGACAGTCACGCTGGGCCGCTTGTGCCGACGGGAGGGAGTTGTACTGCTTCTTTCCAGAAGTTACAACGCGTCTGGCGTATCAATGGGTGGAACCTGAGTACGTTATTTCACAGATACTAACAGGGCACGGGTGCTTTAGAGTTCACCTGCACAGGATGGCGTGACCTGCCATCATGTCCTTGCGGTCATGAAGCTGAAACCAGAGACCATGTACTGTGGGAATGTAACTTGTTCAAAAACGAACGAGACAGTGGGCCCAGTCTATCATCAGGATTTGGTCGCAACGAAACAGAGCTTTAGGCAATTGAAGACATTTGCGCATACATGGCACGCGAAGAAGAAGGATAGGTAACGACATAGCTGCATCGAGATAATCAGGACCGACGAGGCCGATGACAACTTCTATATTTGTTATGTCAGGCCCCAAATAGGGGAGAGTTAAATAACGAGAGGACACTTAAATAATGTGTAGGGAGTCAAGAATTGCACGCTGGGGAACAGAGCCGGTGAGCGAACCCCCGTGCATCTCGCTGTGGTGGTTCGCTCCGTATACCGAGAGGTGGATAGGAGCATGGGTGAAGGTGGGTAAGTGTTACTTTATCACGCAATAACCAATAAAAGTCGCAGCGAGTAGTGTTAGGGGCAACATAATCATTGCAAAGTTGATGCATTTCATATTTAAGAAAGTACAAACATTACGATATAATGTTCTTAAGAGGACAACCATACATTCTGAAAACTTCAAAAAATTCATTTTAAATTTGATTAAAATGAATTTTTTGAAATTTTAATAAAGCTTTATTTTTATAATTTACAATATCAAAATTAAATTATGGTTTTTGTTTCTTGCTGACGAATCAATTGAGCAGATAAAATAAAATTCTGATGGGACGCAATCTTTTTGTTGGTTCGTATACCTACTTAGGTATTATTAGGTATTATATATTACTTTTGCTCATGAAAGTTTGATTTTATATAAATCAAACTTTCATGAGTAAACCACTAATAGAAGATCAGCCAGAATTGGCTAGTCTTCCTCGTTCAATGCAGAACGACTAAAACTCACATCAACACCTCTCTTGATGGCCGAACAACATTTAGGAACGCGGTCTCCATTCTCCACCTTATGTTTTGCAATAAAAAAATAACAGCTAATGATGGTAATGCTTCATCTAAGTTCTAGCTCTCATAAAACAATCACTGCCAAAGTTAATCCAACAGCTGACAGATCTAGAAGATGAAATTTTAAAAGTGAAACTATTACGCGTTATATTTTTTAATAGATTACGTTTATCCTGCCTCAGAGGCGAACTCTTTTACGTATCCCACCTCCACGCAGCCGTAATTGCGTTACGTGGAGGGGTAAACTATACATGGCTGGCAAGTGTTTTGGCTGTGCGACGTCCACGCTGGACATAGGCCTCCATCACAGAGTGCCATAGGTCACGTTAACGAGCCACTTGCATCCATACTGTTTATAATACAGTTCAATTGTCTATTGAAGTTTCGCTTTTATTATGAGTTCCAGCACACATTTCTGTTTTTTTAACATAGGCGACTCACTTATCCTGTATGTCGAAAGATTTCATCTTTTGTAACAAACGCTAAATGATTTATACAGGCTTCAAGTTCTATTTTTTCCCAATTACCGCTTTACTCGCTCAAGCGCATATCCGATGATGTCAGTTGATACATTGTGATGCAGGTCAGCCGCATATATAATAATGTCAGTTGATACATTGTGATACAGCTCAGGCGCGTGTCCGATAATTACGGCTGATATATTGTGATGTAGCACAGGCGCACATTCGATAATGCTATTTGACACATTGTGAGGCAGGCCAGGCGCATGTAAAATAATGTCAGTTGATACATTGTAATACAGCTCAGGTGCGTGTCCGATAAAATTTCGGCTGACATATTGTGATGCAGCTCAGGCGCACACTCGATAATGTCAATTAATACATTGTGATGCAGCTCAGGCGCATATCCGAAAATGTCAGTTGATACATTATGATGGAGCTCAGGCACAGATCTGATAATGTCAGTTGGTATATTGTGGTGTAGGTCAGGCGCATATCCGATGATGTCATCTTAGACATTGTGATGCAGCTCAGACGCTTATCCGATAATGTCAGTTGGTATACTGTGATGTAGGTCAGGCGCATATCCCATGATGTCAGTTTATACATTGTGATGCAGCTCAGACGCTTATCCGATAATGTCAGTTGGTATATTGTGATGTAGGTCAGGCGCATATCCGATGATGTCAGTTTATATATTGTGATGCAGCTCAGACGCATATCCGATAATGTTTGCTGATTCATTGTGATGCAGCTCAGGTGCATATCGGATAATGTTAACTGATACATTGTGGAGTGTTAGTAAATATTTACTATTAAGTAAAAAATTACCACCCCGTTGAAGACTTTGCATGAACCAGAAACCGGAACCTTTTTGACCTACAAAAGACATATGTTCATATTGACGACCGGCCGGCTCAGTTGGTAACGTGGTGGTTAGGCCGCGTGTTACGCCAGAGGTCGTTCGTCTATTTACACTGGGTTCACTATTTATAAAAATTAAGTAATATGGTCATCCTGTATGACCATATAACTTAAATTATAGTAATGGTCTATTACTAGTGTGAAATGAATATATAAATACACCACCTAAAAATCAGTGATACCAGTGTTATCTACCTGGGACATCGCACACGTTAAGAGCGACGATTTGTAGTGAGAATGGAATATGTGTGAAGTTGTAGGTGTGAGTGTGAACGATGAAAAATGGGCGTTGGTATTTGTATAATGTAGCGCATGTTACGAGATGTAACAAATTGGAGCTGGGATTTGAAAATACATGATTATTCAGTGCTGCCGAATGTCAACCCTTTAGTTAATCTTGTACAAAGACAAAATCTAACACTGGTAGTGTTTTCCGCTCCTAATACTACACAGACCTGAGAAAAACCAGCGAAACGAACTCAACGGGTCTTTTAGTAGAATTTGTTGTAAGTAATAAAATACTGAATGGAACGAAGAACTTCCAAGGACAAACGGAACAGGGAAATTGTGTACATAAATTATTTAACTTTTTTTCGCAGAGAAATGTATGTACGCATTACTACCGGTCCATTGCGACTCTTGGATGAACTTAATATCCACTAAATCACCGCGGAAAATACCATGGGCCGCCTGTCCTGAAGTGTCCCTGATCTGTCAGCAATAGGACAAGACGGGGTCAGACTGTTGCGGTATAGTGGTAAGCATATTTAAGCTCGTGAGCTCCGGGAATGAGTCCTGGGAGGGTCAAGAATTGTTACTGGGGTTTACTTTGGGTCGGCTATATCGGGTAGTTTTTTTTTATAGTGTCGGGAGGAAACTAGCAATCGGGGCCTATTTACGATACCGGCTACTCATAAACGGACAGCGTAGCTGCTACTTTACGTTGGGGTCACGTGAATAATATTTATGGACGTTAGTTGTCATCACTAGGTTCCAACTGTTTGTTTCCTCTCATACCATGTTTTTTTACATGTAATGCTACAGTGATTACCCTGAACACATTTAACTAATCCGATCCGTTGTCCGCTCTCGCACATTCACATGTAACGCGACAGGACAGAAGAGGACAACCCTACGAGCGGGCCCACACGCTCGTTGATTTATTGATCTAAGCCCGACTTAACATCTTAACACGAGATAATAATTAATCAAACGCTTAATTATTTCTATTTCATTTTCATTATTATTATTTTATAGTTAATGGACACAAATGACGAGTCGGAGCCTTCATGACTTTTGACGTCCATTATTAGTCCAGAACCTACCGCTTGATTGTTACTTATACAGTAAAACAGACTGAGAGTACAACATTACCTCTAGAATAGTACAAAAAATTGGGAAATTGTCACTAGAACCAGTAGTTGTTGCATTTTTATAATAAATCTATACAAAATTGTGAGAGCAATGATGAGCGTTCCATCAAAGACTGTGAATGTGGCGTAAAACAATTAACAACTAACTCGTAACAGGTATATCATGATTATAACTTACAATTGTTATATCAGTATAGGCAGTGCATATAAATGTGTTCTTAATGCGTTTACCCTGAATTACGTTAAGATTCCAACATTGGCCAGAAAATTAATTATAAAATATGTGACGTAAATAAAATATAACATTATTCATTCAAGAACGGACCAATTTTTTTTTAAATGGGTCATTTTACTTGTTGTCATAAATGAAGCGAATGATAAGATGAGGCTCTCTCGATGTATTCCGCTGTACGATGTAACTGTAATTGAGAGATTACAGACCTTGCCTCGCCGCACGCTCACGCCATTTTCTACATTTGCAATAGAAATGAGCGTCTACTGAAATAAATTTTGACCGCTTTTTGATTAATTGCTTAGTTTAACACGTAATAACAATTGTTTTACCCATGAATAAAAAAGTTCAGTTAACCGCAAATTATGCAATACAGCATTTATTGCAAATGCAAACACATCTTTTTTTTTTCACCATATAATAATATGTTTCCTAGAACAAACACATACTATTATGCATAATACTATTATGCAGTTACTTCAGTTTTAGGAGTCTTTAAAATCATACATAACCATAAATGTTATGTAACTAGGGCACGTGATCAAACACGACCTCTACTTTTTCGTGGGTGTTCTGTTCAGCTACCAAAGTCAATTGGATTAGTCACGAATCGAAATCTCGAAAAAATGCATCCAGAATACGGCGTATTCCGGATGCATTTTTTCGAGTTTAATTAGGAGCTTATAGATAAGTTATTATAACCTTAAGCGCTGGAATATTATCCCAGCAATTGTTTCTCAAGTCTCGAAGACTTGTGCTAACAATGTAGCTAAATTAAGCACGTGCTCAAAGAAAAGCAACAGCGATAAAGAAAATAAAAAAGTTTGTTCATTATTTTCTAGGAAATCTCTCTAAAAATTTTCAGTTTTTTACATGTTTCTATATTTATTGTTCGTCAAATAACTGGAGGAATCATCAATAATCGTTAGTCGCGTTTATCATTTAAGCGAGCCTTTTTTACGTTACTGTCGCTAAATTTGGATCAATTTTTAGCAAATAAGTGTTAAATCAACAGAGTCCATTGGCCCGCTGGTTGAGCAGCGACAGTGGAAGCACGTGCAGTAATCCAATTGCAATGTTATGTATTAATAATTTCATGCTGCAGCAGGCAAACGTAACCCGCACATGTTAATAAACTCTCAAATGAAATATTTACTTACTTTATGTACGACAACTTTATATTATAGTTATGAAATCTGGCCCCTTGTCAAACAGATTCTCTTAAAAATTAGGTGTAATAACAATTAACAATTAGGTGTAACACTTATTTTATTATGTGAAGTAAGTGACGCCATTTGAAGTTCTGTTTTCAATCAGGTAAAAGAGTTTTACGTACCTGTATAACGAGGTAACATCGAGGCTGTGGAGGCAATTTCGTGGCGTGTTCCACTTCGCTGCTGAAATTCAATTACAATTTTAAGAATTCATGTGCCTCGTCTGCTAACGAATGGAGGTCGATATCATAAACACTTTATGTGACTACACTCTGATTTTATGTAGGAGTATCTGTTCTTATAAGTTACATTTTTGAAGTTGCTAACGCTTACGAACTAACATCAGAATTCCAAAGGGATATTCTTCTTAAATACGTCCACTGTCAACTGGAGGGCGAGGCTGAAATGGCCTGCTCAATCGAAGAGTTCACCAGTTGGCAACAAATCAGAGATTTCCTTAAAACGCAATTTAGTGAAAGTAATGACGGGGATGAGTGGAAATGGGCTGGCCACGTACTCACAAGAACAGATGGCAGAGGTTGGCATTAATGAACAGGCTCTGAACATATACTTTGTCCTTTTATTCCATAAAAATATAACGCATTTCTAGATCACTTACGCTGCCCCGGCATGGTACGCGCTCACCCCCCCCCCTCAAGCCAGAAGAAGCGCCTGCAAGCTCAGCAGAGTATAACCCTGCGGGTCATCACGGGGGCCGGCCGCTACGTCTGGAACGACGTGATCGCGCGAGACCTGCGGGTCGAGTCTATCGGTGAGTTTGTGGCCCGATTGTCTAGAGGCATGTTCAGTGCCGCAGACAGTGGACCGCACGCCCACCAGAGGGACCAGGCCCCACTAGACGCGCGACCACCCGACGGGTGGCCGTACCCGCGTGAGCTCGTATCCCGTGATTCACCAAGCGGAGAGGGGTCCTCGGCCTCGGCGATCGGGACAAATATCACTTACTCACACGCATAACCCAAATCACACTCGGACATCACCACATTCCACCACTCATCACACCTGCAGTCCAGTAGGCCGCGGTCGCACCCACATTCTGGCCGTACGGCCTCCGCACCTTGGTGCGCAACAACCCGCTAACATCAGTGGGTTGCCCCCATCATCGAGGCGACAGTTGTCCCTCGCGAACAGACCCGTGTCATGAGGTTCCCCTTGGTACCCGTAATCCTCGCAGGCCTCCCCAGACCAGTGAAGGCGACCCATGGACGGATTAGTAGCGTTGAATAGTTGACACTGAAACGTTGCAAACTTTAATTATTCAAATTGTCTTCCTAACATGAAGCTAATAGTTTAATATTTTTCACCCAAAAAGTATTTTTCAATATATGGCATGGAGTAGCGCACAATTACATTCCTTGGAAAATCCGAGGCTCTTTAATAGTACTAGAGAATTGAAGTGAAACTGAATTTAGAATTAGATATCACCTGTGCTTATATAAAGCAATTTTGTTGACATGAACAAGCCTTTAAAAATTTACTTACCGTTCTATAAAGTTCAACATCATTTCAAATTATTTGTTGCTCGTTTTAATTGTATTTAAAGTTGTACCTAAATTTGAACGAAACCCTAGTTTAAAACGCGAAAACAATCCAACGGCATCAGTATACTTATTTTCAAAATCTAAGCGTCTCTAATGACACGATGCCATCACTTTGTCTCGTTTGGTCTATGTGCTCAAAGCGAAACAGCGATAACTCATTCATAATAAGCATAATGCTTGAAGTAAATTGCACCCCAGTCGCTCTGTATGATCTATGAACAGCGAAGTTTTAAAAAAGGTTGGGCTCACACAACTATACGACTATTAAATTGATAACGTTACAGTTGATATTTATGGAGCTTACACTCGCGTATGATTCGTGTACTAAAGTGTTTGAGTTGTCCTGATTATCGCAATAGTTGCGTTTCGCTGTTTTATAAATGAAGGTCACAACTCGGGGTACTATTAACGATGCGGCGCTGCGGCGGAGGTGAATCGTTCTACATGTCAGATCCACGATCACTCAACGCTTGTCATATTTTATCTCGGAGGTTTTCGTGAAATATCTGACAGTTTCACGCACTTGAAACATGCCCTTCTCTTCCCTCAATATAAATTTAAAAGAGTTCATAAATGTATTTCACTGTATAACTTTGGGTATCAGCTGGTGGAGGTAAATTAGTAGAAGTAGTTTTTAACTTTGATATAATAAAGCTCCTTATCTGGAAATATACCACATTAAAGAAAGTAAAATAATATACCTACTATGGAAACAAGAAATGAATACAAACAAATGTATTTTCTGAGCTTTTGTTGTATGTTGTTGACAATATAAACCCCAACGTTTATTCATGTTTATCAACAGATGACATAGTATTAACCACATAGAATCCATTATACGACAGGCAATTGATTCCTCAAAAGCTTTCAATGGTCAGGAGGGCTATTGTGTGTGCTGGTGACAACAGTCTGAACTAGAACAAAAGCTCTACACATTCAGTCTGGCTTTACTGTCCTACACTTGTTCTGTCGGGGTGCGTGAATTGTGCTCCGTTTAGGAGCCCGATGTTACAGTGCTAGTAAACTGGCATCAATATAGATTGTTTTGATTGATCGAATATAATCAAAAAAAAAAAAAAAAATACGATTTTAATAATAAAATTAGTATTATGAACTAATTTTAGAACACAGCTCAAAAATTATAATGTTGCTAATTGTCTGGTGGATATTACACATTTTAGGTGAAACTGTAAACCCATTCATCATCATCATCTTCGCCACATCAGTCGATATTTATTCTTAAATATTGTTAATTAATTTTTTCTTAAATAACAATATTATATATACATATATATATATATGTATATGTATATATATGTATATATATATATATATATATATCTATATATATGTATATATATATATATATATATATATATCTATATATATGTATATATATTCTTAAATTTTTCTTAAATATTTAGAAAATATGTTTCGTAGCGGCTACGCCGTAGACCCCACGTAGCCGCGTTCGTATAGAGCTAGTGGTTTATTCTCAAGTTACTGCACTGGTACGCGTTCTTACTCCGCCCAATTAAATTTACAGAAAAACTAGCGAGTCAAAAGGAAATAGCGGCACTAACACGTGTAACATTATGTGCCATATAAAATTTCTGCTAGTTTTGATGTCATAAGTTTACGCGAATGTTAGTAATTACAATAAAAGGCGATAAAACCCGTAAAAGTAGTTTTATTGTAATTTGAAAATGAATAGTGTTGTTAATATGTAAAATAACACAAAGCAGTGTATGCAACAAAATTTTACTCAAGAAACATCTTCTAACCTATTGTATTCCTGTAGGAAGCGCCTTTGCGTCATTGATGATAAATTGGACCGCAGCAAATAGTAAAAACTATTTACTGTGCTCTTATTATAAATTCCGTTTTATTAAATACTGACAAGAAATTATGGCTTTTCTGTTACGTTTCCAGCATTTTGTGGAATAAGATAGCTCGTCCAAAACTATTTAACTGGGAAAATTAGACATTTTATATATAAACATATTTTTATCTACCCCTAAAGAATCTATATGAAAACATGTCAGGTAACTAACGTAAAGTGGTAGAACATAGAATTGTTTTATAATATAGAAGATCAAACCAGCCAGCCTTTTGACAAACGCCGAACCCCATTAACATATGCATAAACACTGTAATGCAGATGCATCGCCCCCTGTTCCTACTGCTCTCCAATGGGCCAGGATACAAAACGACAAATAACCATCTTCTGGATAGCTCTGTTGAGCGCACTACGAGGGTGGATCTAAAAGTTCGTGGCCTTACCTACATGGAGGTATGATATCTTTTTAAATCTACCGTCATTTGTTAGTATGTGTCATATTGATTTATTGTGCGTAGTTTCATTCCGATACTGCACAATATAAATTTTCTGTGATTATTTGTTTGAAGCAATCTGACGCAATTATCAATAATGGAGAAAATTGAACACCGTGCAGTCATTAAGTACCTCAATAAAAAGGCCTATCACCAAAAGACATCCATCAAGATATGGTGAGCACTTTGGGGGAGTCTACTCCATCGTATTCCAATGTCAAGAAGTGGGCAGCTGAGCTTAAGCGCTGTCGTGAGAGCATTAAAGATGATCCTAGGAGTGGAAGGCCTACATCTTCTACCACGAAAGAGAACATCGATAAAATTTGTGATCTCGTACTGTGTGACCGACGTTTGACCATTGGTAAGATAGCTGAGATAACAAACATTAGTTATGGCCTGGTGCAACACATAATAACGGAAGTTGGTGGTCCATAAGATTTCTGCTCGCTGGGTCCCGAGGTTGCTTTCAGCTGAACAAAAACGAGTTCGATGCACAATTTCGCGAGACTGTTTGAAACTTTTTGAGACTGATCCCGAGGACTTTTTACCTAGATTTGTTACCAGAGATGAAAGCTG
Organism: Eumaeus atala; assembly: GCA_017140195.1. NCBI lineage: Eukaryota > Metazoa > Arthropoda > Insecta > Lepidoptera > Lycaenidae > Eumaeus > Eumaeus atala. The sequence goes on along the minus strand of JAFELO010000321.1, from coordinate 106,950 downwards.
GGTTCACTACCATACTTCTGAATCAAAGCAACAATCCAAACAGTCGAAAAGATCAGACTCTCCTCCACCGAAAAAGGCTAAGGTCGTTTTGTCGAATAACAAAGTCATGGCTTCTGTTTTTTGGGATGCAAAGGGCATTATTTTTGTAAATTATTTACCGAAAGGTCCAACTATGAATTCCAGTTATTATTGTAACCTTTTACGAAGACTCCGGGAAGAAATAAAAGAAAAAATGCCGGGAATGTTGCGTAAGAAGGTTTTGTTTCATCAAGACAATGCACGTTTTCACACTTCAGTTGAAACAATGTCTGTAATCCATGATTGTGGCTAGGAATTGCTGCCCCACCCACCTCATTCGCCGGATTTAGCCCCCTCGGATTATCATTTATTTCCAAATTTAAAAGAACATTTGGGTGGCTCGAAATTTTCCACCAAAGATGAGGTGATAGTCGCAGTAAACGTTTATTTCGCCGACCTTCCGGAACCTTTTTTTTTTCGAGGGATAAACAAGTTGCAGGTCAGGTGGAAGAAGTGTGTTGAACTAGATGGAGACTGTGTCGAAGAAGAAAAATAAATTTAGATCCACTTTTCTTTCACTTTCTTGGTCGGGCTTAGAACTTTTAGATCCACCTAAGTATATAAGTAAGTAAGACTCATGGCAAAAAAATAATTATTTAATTGTGTTGACTTTAATTATAAATTGATGTCTTAAGTTTACGCGAAGGTTAGCCATTAAAATAAAACGATGCGAGTAAGAATACAATCATAATATTATTATTTTCAAACTGTGCAAAATGTTACAATAAAACTACTTTTACGGATTTTATCGCAGTTTATTTAATTATTTATCTAGCCCAGCGTTTCAGAAGCTTTACGACAACCATGCTCACTGGTGGTCAGTCCACATAAAATTTCCAAAAGTTATTTAAATGGAAATAATATGGCTCTACCAGAATTGTTGTAAAGTTAAATATTTAATCAATAATAGGATATTACTTCTAAATTTGTATTGATAAAAGTGAAACTAATATTGCTTATCACACAATAATAATAAATAGTATGGGGCGATGTACTTAACTAATGTAATATTTACGCATATTGTAAATCTGTAGCTGCAATCAGTTTATCGAAAACTTTAATGTATTTAAATATCAATTAACTGATGGGAATTAATTGTTGTGTGTGTGTAACGACAAGCAAGCCATCTCGTATCAGCACTTGATGTTAATATCGAGGTTCTGATATGAGATTTGTTTCCATGCTGCAATGCATCCGAATCGAGTCAGTACATCCATGGAGTAATTTCTCCCTAGCTCACATTATACCATCGCTAAGTGATCTATGTGCCAACCAAACCGCACGGGTATCGGAGACGAGGCACACGTTGGGATAGTAATTTTTCGGATATCAATATCCGTCGGTGTCAATCAAACGCATGCACTGCTCTTCTGCTACTACAGATGATAAAAATAGCGGAGAAACATTTATGTCGAGGATGATGAATATGACATTTTATATTAATCTTAAAATTAATAAAATATTTTTGAACGTAAATATGTTGATGAAATTAGTAACAATGTCATAGGAAAATAAACACAAATAGTAAAAATGTGACCATTTTTCGAGAACATTCTTTACTGAATAAACTGGCGATCAGGATTACCTAAGCCGATACAAACAGCCGCCTCGGTAAAAAACATTTTATCTAAATGGAGTATTCCACTCGAGAAATCCTGAAGTTCTTCTTATTTCACCTGAGTTCCCTTTACATATATACTTATGTAATAAAATTTGTTTTATATCAGTTGTAATATTAGTCACAAGCACTATCAAGACTATGCTTATGAGATCAGGTACAGAAAATTGGTTGAGAGGAAATAAAAATGAAGTAAATTTTTAAATTCACTTTGCGTGTATCTTAACATTAAATCCCAGACCATTTTGCTGCTAGGCAATGTCAGTTCTATCTATTTAAACTATGTCTGTATATATGTTCAGCCAGAATCTTCCCACTGACTGAATTCATTTTTTCTCCATTTGTTTCATTTCTTTGGTTTTGCAGCCATAGCATGCGTTTTAATTGTTATGCAACTTGTTGCCCTTTTTACCCCTTACCTCTAATGGAACACCGAAAATAAAACACAGCACGAAACGCAACAGCATATCTACAGAAATGTATATTATTGAACATTGTGATATACGTGTTCATACCTGTGTTCAATGTATATTCATTGAACAGAGGTAAAAGTAAAAAGTAGTTATTACATAGATAGCAGCAGTTGGAACATTTATCTTGAAATAACATTTGTTTCTCGCGCTAAGCCAAACAAGCTGCTAATTTATGCTGCAATAAACAGCTGAAGGATTAAGGCGCAACCAATTTTCCAGACTGTTCGTTTGATTTGCATAAACGGAATCTTTTTTTTTTTCATTTCTTTGCCTAGCTTGAACTTGGGGTTACTTTAAATAACAAAATTACAAAAATCAGTCTCGTTGATAGACTATAATATTAACTATCTCGTGATCAAGTGGTAAGCATCTTCAGATTAATTCGCTTTCCCCCGGTTTGAATCACATACCGGAGCAAAAATTATTATTGAGATTTTTCAATTTCTAATAGCATATACCCCCATGAATCAGATAGTTAAGCCGTAGACCGTCTCACTGATCTTGTCGGACTATCGTCTTACGGGAAGCAAGAAACCTTCCATAAGGGCCAACTTGCATCACTATGGTCATGAGTAATTCCGTTCGTTCTTCACTTTACTCCAATTCATGTCAGGACATCTCATCATAATCCACGTCGACTTGTGATTTTACTAAAGATCCGAAAGAGGCCGAAAGTGTTACATTATGTGAAAGCATAATTAAGACAATTACAAAGTATTATATTAAATGCAATACAAATTACTTATTAACTTTAAATTTATTAACAATTGATGTCGAAATCTTCGCTCAGCGTCGCTTCTGCTTCACTGCTCTTTTATATTCAATATAATTTTCTCACATAATCACTATTGATGGTGCACTATTATTAGCACTATTTACACACACTTACATATTCGTGCCTCACCAACATTCCATTCTTTTAGTCTTGATATACAATCAAGCTTATTACACTGTCGTGAGAAACGATAGCCACTAGATAATACCTTGCATATTTCTAAAGCCACACTTGGCTGCTCTTAGCCATTGTGCTATTTATAGTACAAATTGAATAGACAATCGAGAAATAGTTAGTCTCCGAGACACTGTTGCGGGGTTGGATAACAAATACTCATCTAAAGCGTCATTATCGTCGTGATATCTATTCAGTTGTCGTCTTTCAGAAGGGTAAATGTGACAAAGATAATCTTGAACCGTCAAGCATATTTGATTGTTACTCTTTTATGTTACGATAAATATCTAGACGACAGAAAATAGTGTATTTTGATGTTATTTCCTATGTAGTTTATATTGCAGGCATTTCTTGAGATTTATTATTATTTCACCCCCTGGGAAGGTGGCAACGGAAAATCACTCTCCTGGCGAACGCACAGTGAGCGGGAGGTCCCTTTCCATCGCATCGACTTGATTCTGCTGCCTGATTGTAGCACGGAACTTCAAGTGAGCTGTTATAACAACTTGCTGGCTAGCGACGCCCAGTACATCCGTATGATTAACGTGTATGCAGGCACGTTGTCTCCCTTTTCCTCATTCTTGGGCTACCGCCTACTTAAAATCCGAATAAAATGCAATAGCTAATATTCCCGGTCATGCCAGGTAATACATGCACCCTGTACTGCGGCAAAGGATGTCTTACATGATTTTATTACTTATTTTCTCTTATCTAGCCTTAATAGCCTTTAGTAATAAGAATTTCTTGTAACTAAAGGCTATTAAGGCTAGATAACTTTTCACCACTTTTCTTTAATCAGGCTTGGCCCGGCACACTTTCCCACCGCTGCAACTCTGTATCGCCAGGATCCCCAGCGGCCACCTATCTGATGACCCCTTCATATGATCACAGGGAGCCTGAGGGAGCAGCTAAAACTACCTTGGAACCCGCAACGAAATTTATCAGAAGATTGTAGGAGGAGTATGAAATAATTCCTGTTTCCCTCCCCAATCAAAGCGGGAGACGGTACAAGATTGCGATGACTTGTACAAGCCAAGAAAAGAAAGGGCAGTCAGGTGAGGCCCAACTGCTATGCACCACGGAGATAATAAGTCCTAGCGAAAAGTGATTGACTAATTGGTATTTAATTGTTATCATTTAAGATGTTGTTGAAATTGTAATTATTATTACTGGAAAATACAATTTTTACTGAGTTAAAATAGTATTTTACCAGTAATAGTTGTGGCAAAAGCGTTTGAAAGCACGGAAGTTCCCCACGCTATCCACGAGGTCGCCGCAGTAAATGTTCCACTTATCTTGCAGAAATTTGCTCTGTTCCGTGGCCGTTAAATGTGTGTTGCTTGTCCAGGTGCGGTTTATCGCCACTAATTTATTGAACTGCGATAAAATCCGTAACAATAGTTTTATTGTAAGTTTCTCTTTAGCGGAATACAACCATCGATATTAGTCTGCTTCTAGGTGCCGGGGCATTTTTCCGGGGCACCTTTAGGTACCCTAGTCTTGTCTTACTTATTTCCAAATTTTCTAAGAATATCAGACTATTTTAAGGAATAAATGAGCTGGCGGATTTCTTCTATGACTAGCCCCTTTTTATATATTTTTTATTATTCGTTCTTTTTAACTGGTGTGAAACCTTCATAAACCCGTATGACGTGTGAATGACTGACGGCAATATGACTGAATTTTGTTTGTACAGTACAAGGTGCCGTTTTGATTGCGGATGGTTGATTCGCCGCTATGAGTCCCGGTAGCGATTTTCATTCCTTTATATAATCGGACAAGTATAACAATTTTGACACACTTTTGAGTTGTGCAATAGTCGTTTTATATTGACTTTTTTTTAATCTACAACATAAAGAACGCGGTTTCACTTAGAATTTTTATTCATCAATATGCCGTGATCTATCTATCTATTCATTATTTCTGGGTCCGACTCTAACACAAGCAGAGCGTAAAGAACATAATTAGTTCTCCAAATCCAAGACGAATTCAACAAGATGTACGGAAGACTCTCTTCATATTTCTTATCTCTGTTTAAATTGTGACTCGGAAATTATTTAATGTAAGTTCAAGGTTTTATAAAAAAGTTATATGAAATCATAATCCAGCGTCTTCTGCCCTGACGCCGACTTCATACTTTCCACGATTCCGAAAATAGCGCATCCAAACGATGCTTTGTTTTTTCAAACATTGATATCCAAAGCAAATTTAGATGAAAAATATATTTGATTAGAAATATTTATTTACAAACGAAATGGGACAGTAAACATTTTATCTAACTTCGTATGTAAATAAATCGTTCGTTTTAATATTCATTCGAATGGATACTATTAGTTTGACTTGTTTCTGGCGAGCTGCTAATATAATATAGCGATCGAGCGACATTTCCCGCGTCCTACTCTACTCAGGGACTGTCCTTTGACTGCGCTAATAGGTCCCAGAATCTTGTAATAATATTTACATGTAACAATATAACATGATCTAAAGTAAGTAAATAATCTACTGGACAAGCGTGGTCCATCATCATTCATATTTGCTCCATACCACTACCATTACGTGAGACAAGGGTCTTACGGCTTATTTTTCAGTACTAAAAGCAATATGTACTTACATAACAATCATATAGTAACGTAATATTTCTTTATATCATAGGGCGATAAAGGAGCAGTTTTTTATGCCACCGCCGCCCATAAACATTCACATAAATACTATGCCTATGCGACTTCCCCCTTTCCACAATTTATGGCCTTATCATGAGATCGAGAGGTATCTCCCCGATCATGCTGCTCAGTTTCCACGGCAATGCAATGTCATCGCACATGAATCGATGAAACAAAACATTTATAATCAATACGTTTTTTACAAACAAAAACTTGAGTGAGAGAACTTACACCGTCAGGTTTGCTCGTGCAATATAATTGTTGTGTACGAATAGTTCGTAAGTGTATATTTGCTGGCTGGCTGATTCTGCTAAAAGGTTATAAAATGGATGCATATAACGACTGGTTAGTCGGTTCCTCAGACGTAAGTACATACAACAACTACCTACAACGGCAGTTTTAGATATCCGCGTTACAATAGATATGGGGATAGAAGACCCTACTGTAGGAGAACCACACGTATGCGTCCCGCACGGTGAACCATTCACATTGTAAGTGGGTGTCGGTACTCACCAAATAGTTATGGTTGTTTTGTTTCGTCCCATTATAAGAAAAATGGTCTATAGACTTACAGAGGATGCTGATGGTGATGAATAATCACTAGCTACTAGTATTACGTTTTCAAAAGGGATAGTGTTGAATATCACGTGCAGTGAAAGGGTTTGGAACAGGTCGTGTTTTGCAAACAAAAGCTCGGTGTTAAAATGATTTCCGCAGCGGCTAAAACGTAAGTGTGGTAAGCTTTTCCAACTCGAACTTTACCAAGCGTTAATATTAAACCATTTCTACTGGCTTTTAGCTAAATCGTTTTAATTCAATGTTCCTAAGTGAATAGTCAGGGGGATGCTGTTTCCCCGATACTGTTCACTAATTCTTTGGAACTTTTGGACTTTAAACTTGGCAGAATGTGGCATAAATATTAACGGCAAATACCTCTCACATCTTCATTTCGCCGACGATATCGCTGTGTTGGCCGATTCATTGGAGAGCTTACAGGAATTGTTGTACAGACTCATTAAATCCTCAGGTATGTCGGTGGCGCAATTATCGAAGTCCGAGACGAATACGCCTACCTCGGGCAACTATTGCAATAAGGAAGATATAATTTCGAGAAGGAAGCTAATAGAAGAATTCAGTTATGTTGGGCAGCATTTCGGAAACTTCATCACATTCTCACGTCACCTATACCGCAGCGCGTGAAGACAAGCGTCTTCACTGTGTTCACCCCGTGATGACCTACGGGGCCGAAACAATGTCTCTTAGTTTGGGCCTAGTCCGCAAGTTTGCGATAGCTCAACGGGCTATTGGACGTGCTATGTTGGCTGTTTCTCTGTACGAAAGAAAAGAAAGAAAGAAAGGCACAAAGTGTTGCTCGAGCGTTCACCAGGTGGAAGGACGATCTCTATGCAGTAGCTGATCCAGGATGGATACGAGTAGCGGGAGATCGGTCGTCTTGCGTTCATTGAAAGAGGCCTATGTCCAGCAGCGGACCGATAAGGGCTTATAATGATGATGAAATGATGAAGCGAATAGTTGTAGAGCCGTTATCCAGTATACTTGCTTTAAACTTTTACATTTGCGATATTGTTGTAAGTGTTGTGTATAATAATAATGCGATTATTTGGCTCTAAGGCGACATTTCTTAAGGAAAAATTGGCAAATGGATATTACAAGACTAGTTGATTGTATTTGATTCCTACTGGGAGGAAACCCGTTGTACCATAGGAATATTCAACGAATCGCAGCTGAAACGTAATAAAACAATAAAGCTACTATTATCGCTATATTATATAAAACTTTAATTAGAAATATACCTTAAGAATTATTAATA
>JAFELO010000321.1:80051-94485 GCA_017140195.1 Eumaeus atala | reverse complement strand
TGTTAAGGTTCGATATAATCCGTGAAATTCGATTTGTCATAGTCAATGTATTATTTTTTGTTTATATTTCTGACGTTTTTGGTGCATATGGGGCAGAGCTTAATCACATGATTATGGTAGGCGTTGAATACTCAAAAACATCTGCAAATTAAAATGATAATTAAATAACACTTTTCAAGCAAATTCTCCCCATGAGATCCACACAACTATACCATAAATATATAACGCTAATCATCGGCCGTCTTGGCGTTCATTGAAGGGCGCCTATGTCCAGCAGTGGACCGGCAAGGGCTGATAATAATGATGAATGAATCATCATGCAGTGAGTCAGACTGAGTCAGTTTTTCAGACTCAACTAGACTATAATTTAATGACAGTTCCCCGTTATAGTAGTGTTACCTCCTCTCATCTAAGTTTCTTTTCTTGTTCCTTTTGGGAACGTAAACATTTTATTAAAAAGTGGTGCTACAAAGACATTTTCCATACAATTTATTTATGTTTATTTTCTACTTAAAAATATATAATATAACTTCCGTTAGTGGCTATGCTCTTCATCTGATAAAGTTAACAGGTGTCCGTGTTTCGTGCGGTTTCCCATTTGAGAGTAGGAGGGAAGGAGGTAATCACATGTATGGGCGTCATTAGTCGCCAAAATACCTCACTTTCTCGTTTGATACCCCCCCCCCCCACTAAGCTATTAAAATATCTGTCTAGTCTACATCAACAAAGAGCCTCCACAGGTGCTGGGAATTCTCATACAGCTGAGACACAATTGTGCCTTCATATCGAAAGATAAGATACCTTCATTTCGTATAAATTTAACATGTTATAGGAGCTCATTAATCTAGGTCTTATTATGAAGTAATATGTTAGCGTATTCGTGCGCTCACCAAACGGCTCAAGCGGATGACCAGTGCTGACAGCTATCCAGCAAATGCCGAGCTAGAGAGAAGCACTCGCGGTGGTTTTTGAGGCATTCAGCACTATAATTTACCCCGAGCCCCACACACCACACGCACCACTGGACCCCGCCCAGGACCAGTGACAGCGCGTGGATGCGTTTCCCCGCATCAACAAAAAAAGGATCTACATAACTGACAGTAAAAACTATGTATATATAATAAATTATTATTATTTGCATGAATTTATTATTATTCGGTATAATCCGATGAATTTGTAATAAAAACACAATGAAATAATGTATGTACTTTGGATAGCCTTAAAGATAAACCATCATCCTGTTGGTATCTAGAAAACTTGATGGAGCAAAAGGAACTTCGGCAAGGAAAATGCAATGGAATAACATAGAGACTTACTTTTAAAATAGGGAACCATCTCTTACAATATTTTTTTTCGCGGATATAAAACGATACATAGTTGGTTAATACTAATATAACACCTAAAGTTTGGGGGGGGGGGGGCAACGAGCAATCGGAGCCATGTCACGACTAGTGAATCCTCCTCGCCTCCTATTCTAATTAAATTAATTCTGGGTCCCAAGACAGTTTTTAGCTTAACCCAAGCCCGAAGCCTGCAATCATATCAAAGGTCATCAAAGGATTTCTATCGATCCTGGCAACACAGTAGTGCAGCTGTGAGACCGAGAAATGAGCCAAGCCCGTTAAAAAACTATTTAATAGGACGCCAATACATATCCGCATTTTTGTCATACATATGACATTTCCCCCCTCATACCATAATTTTTAAATTCACAAATCAATGTGCTAAAGTCATTAGCGAAATAAGGAAAAGAATAAATTGTAAATGCAATGATATACTAACTGATCTCGTTCATTGCTGAAAAAGTAAATATAGTTAAAATAGATCACTCAAAGCGCAGATGTCGATGAGGTGGCTTATTTCATCTGATAAGTTTAGTATATTATTGAAATCGACGCATAAGTACATATAGGTAGTAGAGTGCTCTAAGCACATAATTGTATCCTCGTCCATGCTACGTCATTTTGAAGCTCGATACACTCCCTAGCGGCGCGGCGTGTAAAGTAAGTATTATTGTAACCAGATTGTGTCTGGAGGACACACGGCAATTATGAGAGCGCAACTTTCCGCACCGGAAAACACGAACAGCATAATTTACACATAGTTTTAAAGAGTTCGTTTATACACTTATGTAAAATAACATTTTATGAAACTTTATTTATTTTTCATCAAAATTGCAGGTACCGTAAAATACTCGATTGTCTTCGTCCTTTAAATAGCTGGCCGAAATCTTAACCTTAGCCGCAAAATTGCCGAAACCAATATGTGTTTTTGTACCTAATTAAAACCGTATTTTCTCGTATATTACAGGGATACACCCATAGACATCCACATAGTTCTCATGAAGATAGGTTACCAATTTTTCTCTTTTGCTCCAATAAAATAACCGCGAAACGAAACCTCACTTTACGGCAAATGTATGGTAAGACAATCGACAGCTAAAATGCACAACATTTATCTGATGGCGCTGATCTGAAGTGTTATTAAACACTTAAAATCAGCTCTCAGGGATCAGGATAGTCGGAGATGTTTCGTTGAAGGTCGTTTGTTGTTCATGAATACAATTTGGCCGTACACAAACATACTTGGTCTGCACGAGTCATATAGTTTATAACAAGTAGACATGCATTGTGAGGCGCTCAAGAACGTAATACATTGTGAGGCATGCTCACATATGCTCAATCGATCACATCCTATAATTCTGTCTCACAACACGAACAAATGGAAATACTTCATTGTCATATGTCCTACAATTAGAAACAAAGTTCAGAGCGCTTTGCTCGACTAGGATTAGGAGTAATTATTATAGATATTACTTAAGAGTAAACCGCGCCTACGCCGTTTACGTTACTCAATGCAGAAATAAGTTCATTCATAAGGAGTCATCAGTCAGGTGTTGGATATGACACACTCAGCTACTGTATACTATGAGGTTGCTGGTTTACCAGCAGGCGCACCACCTGACAGTAAATAAGTTCAGTTAGGATATACGTGTGTCCCCAACATCGTACAAGCCTTGTCGTCGCGGTTGAACCGAAGAGGATCACACACCACTTGACCCCACCAGCCCCCCACCGCCAATGAAGGCGCGTATGCGTCTCCCCGAGTAAACAATTACTCGTTTAAACATTTGACAAAAGTTACTTTGCCATATCGATAGAGAATACATTATTTTTGCTTATGCTATTTTAGCCCCAGTAGCTGTTTCGGTTTGGATGCGAGTGAAAATGTGTGCCTCTGTAATGGTAATGGTTAACGAACCATCCTTTGTACATGGTTCATCGTCCGTTCACGGTGGAGGGCGTGTAAACGGATATGACAATAAAATTAAATGAATTTTAGTACCAGTAAGGGTCAGAGAGCAACATCAATAGTAGTGAATATTGGTACCTACTCCGGCAGTTATGCAAAGTGGCTACATTAAATCTCTATGCACAAACAATAGTTGTGAGGGGGGAGGTGGGCACAGCATCTCAATACATTCCCTAATTCCTCCATTATCCGGAACGTTTCGGTCCGTCTGGTCCGACGCCAGCGACTCTGAGTTATTGCAGCCAGTCCACTGCTCCGAGTTGATTTGTTATGTTTAATTGATCTGGAATTACCAATTCGATCAGCACTTGTACGTGCTTCTTTTGTTTCTAATGACCTGAAGCGAAAAATTGACATTTATTTTATATTGGACAGGAGAAAACGCTCCGCAAAACAATTATTCTAATGTTTACTTGCGTTGGTAGTCTTAAAGCGCCGTCTGCTTGTTTGTCCTCCTATAATATAAAAAAAATCAGGTTATGTAATAATAACACACCCATTATTGATGTCTTTAGTTTACGCAAATGTATAACACACTCGTATGCACAAAACTTCCCATATATTATCGTAGCAGTGAATCTGTTTGAATGAAGATTTTATTTCATTTGCAAGTTGCTATCGTCGCCTGTCGCTATTATACATAATACCAGAAGTCTCGTAGATTCATTACAGGTCTTATGATTGAGCAAAGTGAGAATTACATTTTACCGATATCCTTATTTTCGATTGTACAGGGGGGCACTGCCAAGTCGAGCGCAAAGCAAACACCGCCGTACACGAGCCGAGAGTTATGGCAAATAAGTAGCTCCGAGCCGTCAGCAGAACATCACCCATTTGTTGTCTGTGTACTCGACAACATGACGTCTGTTGTTCTAGGATTAATGGTGCCGACAACAACGGTGTACAAATAATACGTACGGTTCATTATTCAGACATGGTTTTAACTTCTATTAATTATTTAGATATGATTTTTCTCTAAGTTCATTTTACAGATATATACTGAGTATAATATACTGCTGCTCTTTATTTCTTCTATCTTTATATTAAAGTCATGAAAAGAATAAAAACAATAGAATGAATCGGATACGAGGCAGAACGTAATTATAACATGATTATTTTGAAACTCGTAGGTATTACTTGCGAATATATATTTCAAATGAAAGAAACCTACGTGATAACAATGATTAATATGACTTTCATCGGGGCATATTTGCGTCTCATTGCATTAGTTCTACTTCTCAATAGTTTTTAATCATATTACGTGCTCGCTTGGAAGTTAAAATATTGCAATGTGTAGTTTAAAAACATTCCTAGTGCAGTACAAAAGCAATTACTTAGTGTACTTTGAAAAAAATATGAATATGGAGCAAAATAATTGTTATGGAAATTAAAAGAGTACACACTTGGATTAGAGCTGACATCGTGACAGACAATAACACATACGATCTAATCTGAGATCAATTAATTTGGTGAGAGGTGTAGATAGGTAGGGATTTTATATTTTTTTTGTACTAACATATAAATACTGGTATTACTTTTTTCCCGTTTTCCTTTCTTTTCACCTAAAGAAATATGTAAACATTGAAAAAAAAAATTCAAAATTTGATTATTTTTAAAATCACTATATACATGCGCCAAATCTCAATACAATACGATGAAAATCCTTGAAGTTACAGGTTTTTGATCCGACACGTACCTAAATTTTCCACTGTGCGTCGGGAGGATTCATTCAGGCTGTGCAAAATTTCCTGCGAGCTCTCCAACGGTTCGGCCAACACAACGATATTTTCGGCAAAACGAAGATATGAGAGGTACTACGCCATTAATATTTATGCCGCACTTTGCCAAGATTAAAGTCTTAGAAATTTCCTCCAATGCATTAATTAACAGTTTCGGGAAAATAACATCCCTCTGTGGCACTCCTCGATGCAATTGCATTGGCCTTGTTTGACCTCCCGAAATCGGAACGGAGATAAAAGCAGCTCCATACAATCTCAGTAATTCGACCTGACGTCGAAGTAAAGCTTCCTGAACAGCACAGGTTCCGACAGTGTCAAAAGTTTTTTCATAGTCTTTGTGGACTATGAAAAAGGCACAGTGGCTGATCGTACTTTGTACAACTTGCCTTATGCTGAAAATGAGATCTATGATGCTAGGTCCTCTGCGGAGCCCAGCCCGCTCCGGTGGCTGGAATTCGTCAAGCTTTGTGAGACGATCCATCAAGACTCTTGAGAACAACTTGTAAATATGGCCGAGAAGTGAAATTGGTCTGTAATTTTGAAGAAGTGATTTGTCAACAAAACCACCTCCCAGCCATGCCTTGGGAGGTATGCCCCGCCGAAGGGCGAAATTAAAAATCATTTTTTAGCTCTCTTAATACAGGTTTGGCTGCTGCTCTAAGAAGTTCGACTATAATTCTGTACCTCTCCGGAGCTTTTCCTCCTTTAAGCTGCGCAAGAGCCAGACAAATCTTACTCAAGCAAGCGTCCGGCTGATCGCGTGACAAATGTCGTATTCGGCTTGCCCGCGGATCGTTGTTAAGAATATTGGGATGAGAAGCATGCGACGTATACAAATTGTTATAGAAAGCTTCGATCTTAGATAAGATCCCAGGATTAGAAACAACGGTAACACGGTAACAGCCACTCCGTCGCATTCCACCGCCGTTCTAAATAGTCTATTCGAATTCTTTGTTGTGAAATGACGTCGGTGGATTTAACGATGTACTTCAATCAAATAACAGATAGTCAAACAATAGAGGAAACATATTTCGCGACTCAATTATTACGGTGCCAAGTAATATTTAATGTTCGCATTACAATTATTAAAAGCGTCCACAAACAGAGAGGTATGAAATCAGACCTTTAAAAGCTTTCACATTTTATACCTTGTGACAATTTGTATTCTATAAATTTTGCAATGGGGTCAACGAGGGGGATAAAGAGACTATAAGAGTTGTGTTAAAATTCTACATACATATATTTGATTGGTATTTCCACATTCACAATCCAAGGCAGACTTAATAACAGACACAATAGTGCAAGAACAACAATGGGATTAATACAGTTTTCTATATTGGTTAGTAAAAAGGTGAGGGTATGAAGTCTTATCGGGTAGTTGTCCGAGACTGCCGGTCCTTTATATATATAATTATTGTTTGTTTTCATTCATTATGTTGATTGTCCTTTATTCCTTACATTCAATATAATGGAAGAATATAGTGTTTATTAAAAAGAAAAATAAAAGTTAAAAGGGCCTCTGAAAATAAACACACAACCAATAATATTAACATTCTCTTGGCTTCGTGAGCCAACAAAAGTCAGGCAAGATATAAACTCTGTCACAATTAAATAGTGTGGAACATTTAGTGTGATGTACCTACTAGTGGCACCTATTGAGAGATGAGATGAATGTGGGAATATATACGTAAATAGTCACACAGGATACAAGATCAAAATATCCTAACACTTTAGTTGAGAGCGTTTATTAGCGAAATTAACGTTTCATAACACGCCTTTTTTTAACGTTTGTTTTAACAAAGGAGTTCTATATTCAAGTTGTTTAGAAATTATCTCGATCTCTACTCTGAAATGCAAAAGCTTGCTTACATGATCTTCGTTGAAGAGGAAGGTGGAGAGATGACCCTCTTCCCACCCTGGTTCAAGCCTTGTCGTGGCATTGGGGTTCAATAGCCTGGGAACCGAGCCACCTTGGGCGAAGCCAATTGAACCAAGGAGGAGCTGCTCTTTGTACCCTTCTTATAAGAAAAGGGAACAAAAGAGAAAAAGGAGGCGGCGAATTTTCTCACGGGGCAAGGGGCGATAATGGTAACCTCACCCCATTGCACTGTCCCAAAGTTGGTGAGGTTGTCATTTGGTGAGCGACAACACCATCTGTTGAAGAGGCGTCGGTCCCTCAGGGGTCTGACTTGTCGCCGAGGTGCCCCGATGATTCGTTCTCCCGGGGCACCTCACCAAAGGCGGCACTGATGGTAATCGCGGTGGTTTTTAAGGGAATTCGGCACTATAATGTGCCAAACTCAAATCATAGAGAAAGTAGCCTCTAAGTGACAAAAGTTGATAACGGCCCAACTCGAGCCGCCGCTGCAAGTTACTATCAATACCGTAATCACAACTGCGGCGATCCAGACTGTTTTATAGGAATACCTACGACATAACATAGTTGCCAGAAAACTATAAACTTTTTATGTTGATTACAAATTTCAATGTTGGTGTGTATGTCTGTTACTCTCACCCAAAAACTACTGGAAACCTGGAATATCATTCGTTATTGGAGTAACAAGTAGACCTTTTATTCGTTTGATAAAAGAAACAAATAAATGGTACCCTTGGATTGTCCTTGCATTAGTAAATCATAACATTTATCTGGGTGATTTAACATGTGCCAAACCCACATTTGTACTGTGATTTATTAGTAATATGGGAATACTGTGATTCAATTTGGCGTTTGTCACATGTTGATAAATCTAGTGTTTATCCCTTACTATAAAAAAAGACAATTGAACCAAAAACATGAAAATAACATGAGTCTATGAGTTGTGTAACATCGAATAGGAATTTACATGACCGTACGAATTGTAAGCGTTATTTGGTTTAGTTTGTGGTGTAGCGGTGCGCTGTAGCGGCTTAACAGCTGCAGCTACAATACGCTGCAAACGAGATTTTATAACTTTTAGACCTAAATAACGGCTTGCGACTTTGGTAATACGCAGAATGGCATTTTCTAAAGAGTACAGGAAATGTATAACACGGTTTATATGATATTATTGCAAATAGACTAATGCAGCTGTTGTAGTACGGGGGAAAACCCCCATTTTGGTACTCAACATACCCATTGACGTTTATTCGGGATTATAACGCCCGTGGATACCTTCGATATCCGGCCTTTTATATTGCCAGTTGTTTTCTTTCAGTTAGGTTCTTATATTGAAGAGTTATTTTTGAAGCTGAGTATCACAAAGTAATGTCACTATTGGACCAAGTTGTTCCCGAATTGGTCATAATGATTGCTTAGTAGTTCCTGATAGTAATAATTCATGAGAACTTAATTTAAATTCTTAACATTTCTACGTTATTGGATGGAGACTACAGTTGTCACAGGTGGAACGAAGAGCTAGTTACTGAAAATTTTATTTCAATTAACAATTTTATATTTAAGTTACTACTAGTTAAAAATAAAACTCAGAGGATGTATTAAATAATGGCTATGAATACAATCCAGTCCGAGCAGCACAAACATGTGAGTGAAACTACCGCGATAACAAACATCAACCGCACGGAACGTAACGACATAACTGCCACTTGGCGGCCAAAACGCGAAAGCTACAGGTAAATCCCCGGTCGTACAGGTCCAATTCAGCTGTAATGCGCAAGACCACAAATGGCTTCGAATGGTCTTTTGTTAAAATATTAAAATGTATATCATTGAAAGTATTCTCCGATAATGACTTAATTACAGACACTATTACATACGCCTCTATAAGATGTAACCGTCATCAAGCTAACACATTGAGAACCCATTTTGTGAATTATATTTAACAAATTGCGGCTACGGTAATAGTAACGGTTGAGTTCGAGCTACAGCAAAGTTGCAACATTTCAAATGGCTTTTGAGTTCCGGTCTCTAAAAGTGAATTTAATTCGATTAGAAATAAAATCGTCTCGATGTTACAAATGTATCAAGATTACTTGCAATGACTACTCTAAAGGGGTTTGTCGTTCACCTCGCAGATACCTTGAGGAAGCCCAATTCGTTGACTGTGATGTTTTGCGTTCGTTCACAAAAGATGCCTATGATCTCGGCTATCTCTCTAATTTTTAATCCGCAGTCTTCCATAATTAAATCAAGTACTCTTTAAATATTTTCGTCAGTGGACGAGGACGTAGGTACTGTTACGTAGTAATATCTGCGTCATCATCGAGGGAAACATTTTAGTTTGCCATTGTTTTTCCATTTCTGTGCCAGTAGTGTGCTTTATTATAATAAGAAATGTGGTCACTGAGCAACAATACCTCCTGATATCCGAATCAGAGCCAATAATTAAATATCGCCCTTGACCACCCCGATGATGACCTGGGCACAGGACACGACACAGAATAGTCGTCCGTTTTATTAATTCATAACAATCTAGCTTTTTACTCCGGTATGGGCGTGAAAAATTTCCAGACTAATCAGATAATGCAATGCAACACTATTGTAACATTATTTACTATTATTATTACCATTATTGCAGGACTATTCCTAAATCTCTAAAGCCAAATGGACCTTTCATCATTGCTGTCTTATAAAAATATTGACAAAAACACCGAGACTCAGTGTTATTATCTAAAGTGTATTTGATTTTATATCTGTATATATTCTTAGTAGGCACATTATTTATACTGTATTGATATATCGAGATTGCCTTGTAGTCTAGTGGAAAGTATATTAAACCATCACAAAATTAGACCGTGAGGTTCCAGTTCGAGTCCCATGTTGAGCCCAAAACGGTTACTGTTTATTATTCGTCAATTTATCATAATAATATGAAGCGAAAAAAATGCAAGCAACTTAAGCAGCCGATCCTGCAACTATTTCTTACCAGTCGAGCCGGTCTTGCCATCCACAATAACTCTGAATGATGATGAATCTTTCACAATAGAACAATGGGGTAAAAACAGTACTGTAACGAGAGTGGACTTGAGCACGAAATTACATTATAACATTATTCACGTACTCCACACACGGTCTGAGCTTCAATTAATATTATTAAGAGATAGTTGGCAGTTCCAGCATAAGAAACACAACCCCATACCCGTTACTTTACGCCATAATCTGAAACGCCACTGTGATTAATATAACATACTGAAAGTTAAATATTTCCGTATCGAACCCAAGTGATTAAAAAATTTTGTATTGAATATTGTGGCTAAATAAAGTGTTTCTGTGAAGGAATCCTTCAATTAATAAATATCCCGATATTTACGTAATAAACATCGCGTTCATAGCTTATGGAGAGGCGATTCAGCCTCTCCATAAGCTATGATCGATATGATAAAACACTTAAAAAATCGCTTGATGTTTTAAGTGTTTTGTATTTTTAATACAATTAAAAGTTAATATCAATAACGAGGGCTATTTATTAACCTTAAAAAAACTATCAATATCAACATATTCAATAGCAAGACATTCGAATCTCCTCCCGTTAATGATCCGTATACTTACATACACTTGTCACGATATTATATCCTTAAATCTCGTGTCACGTTGGTCCAGAAAATCTCCAAAACTACTGGATCGATATTAATTATAATTGTTACAAACATGTTTAATTTGGTCCAATTTAAAATATGGACTATAATTTACTTACATTAATGACCGAGATATTATTACTACCAAAAGATAGTAATAATATCTCGGTCATTAATGTAAATAAATTATAGCCCATGTATTAAATTAATTGAATTAAAATAATTTAATTGAATGAATGCCAAAACGTGCTATCTCCAATTCTCCGTAGGCGCAGGCCCCTCACATTCTGTAGGTGCTCACCGGCCACGGTTGCTTCGAATCCGTCCTGTTTCCTAACAGTCATAGAGTTGGTGGTAGTGGGATGAGGGATATCTTAAATTCCCAATTATGCCGTACTATGTTTATACAAAAAAAATCCACGCCTTTACAAACCATTATAGAAGCCAAGTCGTAATAGAAATCTACATACACGCGGATAGATATAGTTCAAATATACATTTGAAAAAGACTGCCTTATTTCTAAACCAGTCGGATAATAATAATAGATCCAAATTACGTTAACGGTTTACTTATTAAATAATACTACCATTCGGACGCCGATCCGTCTCTCTATGAAGTTGCGTGGCGGAGAGGCGCCACATGAGACTCGTCAGCTGTTTACTGCAGAACTTGTGAGTCCCAAGTCGTTTTATCAACAGAACTCAGTCCGGCTTTCCACTTGCCTAATTTATAGCAACAGTGTGTTAAGGATTAGACCCTCTATGATCATGTCACATTTTGCTGAGACTGCAAATGTTTAGTTTCAACGCCATTAGATAATGGGTGGGTGTCACTAGCACCCAATTATTTCCGCATATTTTTTATGCAAGCGTGTTTCCATTTCTCCTATATCTTTGATGGGACACTGAAACAAACCGCACGAAACGCACAAGTCTGACCTTGCGGCGATATTATGTTAAACAGTGTGGTACC
Organism: Eumaeus atala; assembly: GCA_017140195.1. Lineage (NCBI taxonomy): Eukaryota > Metazoa > Arthropoda > Insecta > Lepidoptera > Lycaenidae > Eumaeus > Eumaeus atala. The sequence continues at coordinate 82,950 of JAFELO010000321.1, read as the reverse complement.
TTACCTGCCCGGTCGTGCTCGTCCAAAAAAGGAAGCATCTACTAACAATACACTACTTACTAACAACACACTATTTATTAACATCACAAACATTTTACACAGTCCTAAGAGAACAAACGACATCTGTACTAATATATATGACGGGAGGGCCGATGGACTAATTCCTCGAATATAATCTACACTATTTTCGATAGGATCACATTATGATTAGGATGCAATGATAAGTTCACAACGAAATATATTCTTTCGATGGATGAAATAACAGTCAAGCAAATAGTGATAAATAATATTTCAGGTTTCACTAAATTTAACAGTATAGTTGCGTTTCAATTGACATTCCTTGAATTAAAATAATGTAATTAATATACATATATTGATGTATGTATATAAGACGATCTCCGTGCAGTAGCCGGTCCGGGATGGATGTAGTATGAGATCGGTCGTCTTGGCGTCCATTGAGCGAGGTCTATGTCCAGCAGTGGACCGATGAGGGCTGATAATGAAAGAACATAATCGTAAGTAATCTTATTACAGTTACCTGTCATTTAACAATTCAATAAAATAACAATAAGTGCAAGGTATTCCAGTTCAAATGATCGCCTCTTATAGTCCGAGCTGGTCGTGTTACCGCCGGGTGTTGATTACACTCACCGCACTAATGGGCTGATTTTGTCCCAACAGTTTCCTGCTCTGCTCGGTTATAATGACAATTAACACTCAGGCTTGTAATATTAAACTACTATAGACGATTCTAACAATTTGGTACTTAATTAAAATATATAGTATAAGCCGGAATTCAGGTTAAGATGACTTCTACAGACAGCTTGATTCAAAATGTAGCAGTGAGTAGCTTTTGTTACTCACGTAGTTTTATAGTGTTTGTTATAGATCCAGAGAGCACATTGGGTCCTTCTGCGTTATCTCATCTCATATATGTGTGGGTTTCACACATAATATATTACTGTTCCTCCATGTTCTAAGCTGGGAGTAAAGACAAATTAATGTCACCAGTAGGACATCAAGTATATAATGGCACAGTTCTTATTAAAACTCCTATTATGAAAGGTTGTCAGACCGTTGAAGTAGCTAAAGTTTTCTGAAACAAAATAACAACCGCGTATTGAATTCTTTTGTAAGAGGTATTGTCACGGTGCATGGCATCCAAATTGTGTCAGCACCATCGGAGAGGTATTTCGTGCCCACGTAAACCAGCTGGGTGTGGGTGCTTGTAAATTTCCGGTGGGCATTGACAGGTAGCAAAGAGACATCCTGTCTCTTTGCTACCTGCCAATGCCCACCGGAACAATGTCAATGGATGGAATGTATGTTTGTGTACATATTAAAAAACTCTGAATACAAACTTTCCACCTTTGTCCTATAAAGTATAACACATTTCCAGGTCATATGGCTCGGGTTTGTGTTCTCTCTAACCTATTTGGAGCTAATAGATTGCATAATTCAAATTTCATATACTTGAAATATCCAGTTTTCCATTGTTTACGACTATTTTATTGCGATTAAGTAATATAAATTATTTGCAAACAGGCAGTTGGAGTTGGGCTAGATCGTATTTATTACTTATCCTTTTGACTGCGTATATATATATGAGGTATGAAAAACAATATATCTCGAACAAGGCCAAACTTTTATTAAGATAAAAATGATAGTCAACGATTTAAACAAAAAAAAAAAAAAAAATTAAGGGTGATGAGAAAATCGAAAATACCTCCTTGATTGTATCTTCTCCATCGCGAGTAGAAACTGTTTATACATTTAACATAAACACGCCACAATCCTACGGACGACACACTCGGTCCCAAACCAATATTTACTGCAATGAGGTCGTACCAACACTTTTGACAATGTATTGTTATCTTGTTTCTCTTAGATTTAGGTGCACAACACATGGAAAAAGTGATAACTTTACAGTAATAAATTTAATTTTATACGTTTGTCTGTCTTGGTGTTCATTGAAAAATTCGTTTCTCCAGCAATAGACCTATAAGAAGTGATGAAGACGATGAGATACGCTTCAACGACACGAAACTTATTCTTGAAATTCAGTTGAGAATTACAGTGGGCGGATGTTCATGTTATGAGAGCTTGCCCAGTTTTAGAAAGCAAGCCTCTCCGGTTTCGCCCGAAAATACAAGGAACGAGATATACACTAAAACCTGCCTCGGGGGTTTGCTCTATCTATAGATGCAAAACCGCATAAAAATTAGGTAAGAAATTTTGAGAGAATTGATCACATACAGACAGAATCAGAACAATATATTTTATATATAAGGAGATTCAAGTAACCACAGTTTTATAAATATAAAGTTTAAAGTGAGCATTTCTCAAACAGTATATCCAAGACATTCATTGCTATTATGTTAGAAAGGTACATTTATTTTGTGGAAATAGCCCCAAAAGATTCAGTAAACATGTAATGTGAATACATAAGCGAATGAGGAAACAAATCTGTGTATCCAAATATGTGGATGACCACAGACGGCCACCGCCTGTGGTCGTCTCCTCCGGCTGCTCGTTTAGCTTATACTATAAAAATCAAGACAATTATTATACAGATAATTGACAAAAATAAAAACAATTGACGACCGGCTGGCTCAGTTGGTAGCGTGGCGGTTACTCCGCGTGTTACGCCAGAGGTCGCGTCGAATCCCGCCTGAGTCATGTATGTTTATATATGTATTTCTATAATAAAAATCTTAAATATATAAAAATTCATACATTTATAAAAAAAATTAAGCATATTGGCCGTTGTCTAGTACCTGTAACACAAGTCCTCACGGTACTTAGCACAGGGCTATGCTAATGTCGTGTATTATCGTAAAATAATATATGTGGACTTCTTTTATATGAATATATATATATATATATATATATATATATA
>JAFELO010000321.1:26271-80037 GCA_017140195.1 Eumaeus atala | reverse complement strand
ATTAACTTCTTTATAGGTCCTTTTAATAAAAGTGCCAAACATGCTTATTGGTTATGAATTATATAGCTTCTTTGAGTGTACAACGAGACGTCATGAACTAATTATCAGCGGCTATAATTGACTTCGGAACCTCGCGCAAGAATATATTTGGAGCAAACCGTGGAACGACCCGCACCGGAATATTAAGTCGGTCCGATTTGAAATTACGGTGCCTTAAGAAACAACCGGCGAAGGAAACGGGAACCTATTTTTTTTCAACCGAAACATCTTTCGCATTCTTTAACGTAACCGTTTGTTTTAAACGATTGATTTTTATTTTTTTTCTTTTGTGTTTTCTTCTTTCCGTGTTACATTTACATGTCTATTTATTATATAGTATATAACTTGTACATCACAAGTAGTATCCACGAACATCAAACGATCATCAACGAAAGACCTTCGACTACTTCAATCCCTAAGCGCTGACCTTAACATTTGCAAAGCCAATTATATAATTCATCTCTAGTTCTAAGTCTTACCCCAGTAGCACTTATAGTTTCGGAGGCGTTAGCTCTCAAATTAATCAACCCGTTTTTGGCACTCCTGTAAAATTTAGTTTTTACTACTTACCATATTTAGAAATTGTACAACAGACGTGTTATAAAGAGATGGTCACAACATTTAGCTGATGATTATCCTACAATGCATTTGCCGTAAAGTGAAGTTTCACTGTCGCGTTTCGTGTCATCTGTGATGAGTCATTATTCCATTGGAGAAAAAGGGAAAATATGGTAATCCACCTCCATAACAATTATGTGGATGTATTTGGGTGTACCTATATAATATTTTAAAAAGAAAAACGGTTTTAACTAAGTACAAAAACACATACATATTCGGCATATATGCGGACAATGTTCAGATCTCGGCCGGCTATTTAACGGGTCATTCAAGTCAGTAAAGCATTTAGCAGTACCTACAATTGAATTAGGTTAGGTTATAAATAAATTTTCTGTGAGTTTGTAAACTAACACTATAGTCTAGACTATAACAGCAAAGCGCTTAAACCTATCACGTCGATACGACATCCGGCTCGATGTACGTGATGTAGGGATCGCTTGTTTTTTAAGAATTTAACACGCTCGCCTCCTTATCCTCATACATCTTTATCTGATAATGAAACAAAATAATAAATGAAGGTTATTCAATAAATATGTTTGAACCATAAACTAATTCAATAAGCTAGTAATGGCTGTGGAGGTCTGGGGATTATAGATATCACAAGTGAGACGACCTGACTACCCGTTTACATATTTGACAAAAGTTTCTTTACTATATCGATAGAGAATTTATTACTTTCGCTTATGATATTTTGGACCCTGTAGCCGTATCGGGTTGGTCCGTTTGGTCCGACGCCAGCGAATCTAAGTCCTTGCAGCCAGTCCATTGTTCCGAGTCGATTTATTCTGATTAATTGATTTGGAATTACCCATTACTTTAGCGCTTGTACGTACTTCGCTTGTTTCTAATAACCTGAAACGAAAAACTGATTTTTTTTTATATTGGACAGGATGTTAGCATTTCCGCAAAACAATCATTCTGATATTTACTTGAGTCGGTAGGCGTAAAACTCCATCTGATTGCTTATCCTCCTATAATATAAAAAACAGGTTGTTTAACACTCACATGCATAAAAAAAACTCACACTTACATATTGATGTCTTAAGTTTACGCGAATGTTAGTCATTACAGTAAAACTACTTTTACATATTTTATCGCGGTTTATTTAATTATTAATCTAGCCCGACTATTCAGAAGCATTAAAGCAACAACGGTTGAAACATGACCATGGTTGCTGTAGTAGTAGTTTTATTGCAATCACATTTATATTATAATCGTAGCAGCGTATCTCTTGAAATGAAGACTTAGTTTTATTTACAAGTTGCTACCGTCATCTATCGTCATCTCTACATAATACCAGAAATCTCGTAGATTCATTGCAAATCTTATGACTAAGCAAAATGAGGATTACATTTCTCCGGTGTCCTTTGTCTTGATTATTCTGGTGGGGGCTGCCAAGTCGAGCGCAAAGCAAACACTGCCTTGCTACACTTTTCTGGAACTATTGCGGCGTATTTCTATGGATTGACTTGATGAACTCAGGATAATTACCGTGATAGTTGGTTCTAAAATTTGACTATAAATCGTTCAGCAACTTGCCACTTGTTAGTGATACGTTTACGTTCATATATGTATTGACCAGCTTATGATCCTACCTCTTTTGGTATGTGGTGATCTTCTATCAGATAAAATATTTTCCAACCAATAATTGCTAGCGTTAAAATCAAAGAATGATAATTCATAGCGAAAGACTAATTATGTACTCTCAAGAACAAATATTCGATATTTAAGAGAATTTCTACTATACCTTTTACTTTAAGGATCGTAATATGAGGCGTTTCGTTCACTTTGCCTGCCTGATTGGGAAACTAACGTGAAGATGTATGGTATCTACTTCTTTTTCTCTTTAGTCAATAAATGGCTGACGGATAATCTCTCTTCCTGTAGCCGAAGCTACTGGCAACTACAGAATCTAGCTGAATCTTGGTGTACAGGTGGTTTCAGCAGGCAGCGGGGTGCAGCAGCTTATATTTGGGTGCAGTGTCATGGAATATAAATATTTGTTTATAAATAAAAAAATCTGAGCTTAGATGAAACATTAGAAGCACGAGCAGTCTAAACTCAAAGTAATTTGTATGAAATTGTAAGTACCCAAAAGTAGGGCGCCATTAGCACGCTTTTGTATCTTTCTCTCTGCTGCCCTCTTTCCTTTTTGGATGCTGGTTATGTAAATATTGACTACAATTATTCTGCTTAGTTTTACTTAGATGCTTGTCACGCTGAACTTATTTGCATGTAAAACAATGTTTTGAAGTGGTAAATGTGACGTTTCTAAAGGCCACAATTGAGTGGGTAGACTGCCTCATGTATTTCTTTATAGCATAGAGGATATACGATAAAACAGATCTTCAGAGAAATACTTACGAATACCAACGCCCAGAGACATCCGCATAATCGTTTCCTTACAAATACGTTGACGTCCTTTCCTTATTCCCTTCAATCGGCCATAATAACAAACCGTACGATAGGCGACAGCGTTGCTGTCACGTTGCAGAGGTGCCATGTGAGTGAGAGTTCCCCGCGTCGTGCGGTCCGAATTCGGTGCTAATATAATATTGCACTATCACTTACTGAAATGTAACCTTTTTAATTTCTGTGTTCATGAAAATATTTCCTTCATACCTTTATATTATACTCGCGTATAGAGCTGTAGATACTCGTAGTAACGGTGAACAAAACAATAAGTACTTCAAAATTACAGTACAGTTGTGTACAGTGGCACTGGTTTTTTACAAGGCAGCTCGAAACACGCTCCGCGCATCATTGTATCATCTACAATGACAGCTGAGAGTTGCGGAACAGAAATAGCTACGAGCAGTCAGTGGAACATTACCCATTCATGACAATGGTAGCGTCTGCGTATTCGACGACACGGCGGCTGTGCGGCACCTTGTGTAAGCGACCTTGTAAGGCTAACTTACCAAAAACTAGTTTGTATTTTTTACAAACTCAACCACAGTTTGAAAAAAATACGTTTATGTTTACTCACGGATGCTTTGGAATGACAGTTCAGTATGAAATCGTGCGTCTTGTTGTTTGTAAATCGATGTGAGCGAGAAATGTGAAGTTACTTTATCGTGCTAAATTGTTTTATAGGATTTTCGGCAACTACTTACCATATACCAAAAGAACCCGCAATCCAGCAACAAGTTCCTAACGCAATTAGTGTAAAATTCATTCACGAATTAAGTCATTCTATAAAATAAAATCAATCACCACAAAATTTATTCTCAACCTTAATGTGTAAATGTTTGCTTGTGATGAAAACATCCAATAAAACCATTAACCGGATATATAATTGCCATGTTCCATTTACCAAACACCCTCCAACAAATTTACCGAATATTGAACTTTAATGCGACTTCTCCAGTACAAACTATGATTATGAAATGATTCAAAATGTTTAGTATTAAATTAAAGGTAAATTATGTACTAAATGTAACCGACGTACTTTGGCTTCTCGTACAGCTTGTGAGTCCATGTTACCTAGAAACTAGTAGTAGGGCTTTCCGGTCTCTAACAACGTATCCACGCGACAAGAAATGGCGAAGCGTTACCATCTCCATAATGTAATTTATTTTTTCCATTCCCTTTTTTTAAAGTTTAAATGAGCAAACGAGCAAACAACTAGCTCGCAACGCGACAGAATGGCCTCGCTATTTCCTTATGTCCCCTTGGTAATGATAACATCGACAGCTTGTCTCGAAGTGTTGTTATATAGTTTGTTATAGTTCAGGTAAACAGGCAATCTGAGCCCTTTGATTGACATTCATATTATTGTTGTCGTGTGAAGATGTTGCCCTCCTTTCCTCCTCTCATTCAATGGGGCATCTTAGTCTACCTAAGTACTTTCTACATATAGTGCTTGTTAAACAATTTCTAAAGTATGAAATGCACTTCTAACATCACTGTCTAGAGGCATAGTTTAACAAATTTACTGCATGTATGTTCGTGGATGGACCGAGATGACAGATGGTATTGACCATAACTTATCAATTCATGAACTTATGTAATTGTAAGTTCACTCATAACATAGTTGATGTAAAGCATCGGTAAACCGCCATGAAAATAAAATAAACCGCAATAAAATTTGCGTAAACTTAAAGAATGATTATGGAAGTATAACTTAAAGAATTAACTTTTAAATATTACTAATTAAATTGCAAAATAAACTCATAATATACAAAGTAAATTTTCAGTTTGCTTAATTTATAACCTGTAATTTAGCGTGTAACAAAGTTAAGCGCCGCAACAGAAATATTACCTCAATTTTGGACGAAGTTTATTTCGAAACAAATTCGTTACGAGCCGCGTTGTTGTATTACAGTTTTTAATTCTATAAGATTCTATACAAGGAGTACACATGGTGGTTAAAGATACTATTTATATTCAGTTGGTCTTCAAAATACATTTATTCAAATATACATTTATTCGATCATTGTCCCTCCACATTAACAATCATGAACACACTAAAAATAGTTCTAGAAACAATCAATGGAATCAATACAGTTTTTACTTAGGGTTAGTAAAATAAATGAGGGTATGAAGTCTTATCTGGAAAGTTGTCGACACACCCGGCTGTAAATGGGGTCCTTTACTTATATAGTTCTTCCTTCAAACCTCAACTTCAATCGTTTCATATTACATCCAAATTTAAAAACGGAAAAAAGAAAAAAAAAAAGGAGTAGATCTCTGAAAAGGAACACAAAATCAATAAGATTCCGACCCATCCCCTTGGCTTCATGAGCCAACTAAAATCAGGTAGGTAAGCCTTACCCTCCAAGTGACCAGCGGAAATTCATAGACACGCACGGTAGCATAGCTTTAACTTTGCGGCTGCATCGTGTTGATGAAAGTACCACGATCGCTTTGGCCCCAAACGTTTGCAAGGCAGTGATGGTATCGAATTTAAATCTCCGTTTCGCGCTTCTAATAGTTCCGATGTTATTATTATCAGTAGCCTACCGTGTTCTACTGCTGAGTAAAGGCTTAATCGCATTGTCAGAAACGAAACAAATGATTGACCTTATAAAAATGTTCCTTGATCGCAGAGGTGATTTCCGACCTGACCTGTAATAATACACTCTGACTTAGCGTAGACGTTAGTAGGCGTAGCACTAAGCGTAGCAAAACTAAATAATTTCCAGTCTAGCTATTGCATTTGTTGTAGTGTTTCATATTACAACCTCACTGGTCCCTGAATTGTCTAGAAAGCTTGTTCTTTGTCATGTAGTAGTGTTCGCTGATTAAGATTAGTCTGATCTATCCTAATCTGCCGGAAACACGATATTAATGGGTAGTTCTTTCTGTTCAGCCAAGTTCCCAACGCTTAGTTACTTTACTAACAGAATTTGGTTTATTAAATAATCACGGAAAATCGTTGTGATATAACGCCATGTTCAGTGATGATAAATCTGTCGATACCCAATGTGGTATCATCAACTGCCTGTCTAAAATATATCTACCCCGGGGCGCCTCCGCCGTACCTTTGCATAGACACATTGGGACTCGTAGAGAAAAGCACAGCTCACCCGGCGTCCCAGGGGAACTTAAAATTCCGACCTGATGGCCTGTACGGCCGTGATGGGAACTTACAAAGAAATATATGAGTTAATATATAGTATACGTAATAATAGTATCCACCGTACATCAGGAATCATAGAAACATTAACGAAAGTAAGAAAACAGCGATCATTGGCAGTTGTCATTGAGATTAAACACGTGTGGCTACAGCGATGACCGCTCTCTGTTGCTTCTCGATCCTGTGTATAAAAATAATACAAAGAGTCGCAGCCGGGTCCTTAACCAATATGCATTAAAATGGAATCTGAAAAACAGTGTACTCGTATATTATTTGTCTTACATCTGAGTGTTTTCTACGTTAAAGAGAACAAGATCGAGCGCTCTATGTGATAAAGAGACGTATAAAGATCCTTTACATAAACTGACAAAATATAAACAGATCCTTTACATATACTGACAAAACATATTACGTTTTTAGGCGGCAGTATCATTAAAAGTATCTCTTTATCGGGTATCCTGGCTGTAATGCATTGTGACCATTACCTCTCACAAAATCTATTTACGTGATACTAAGCAATGTTTAAATCTAATCACAATATGCAAACTAACTAAGTCCCTCATAGCAACTAGTAACAAGACATTTATTTTTTATCGTAGTCTTGTCAGCTCTTCCCATTCCTGACGAGGGTTTGTATAATCTATATAATAAATTACACATGTCGTCATAGGCATATAATCCCAGTGAAATACGGTAGTAAAATCTCTTTCGAGTCTATCTTGACGTAATCCATACGTTATCCGATGGTAAATGTGTCCCGCCTCTCGGACTCAAGATTACGCGCCATTCAAATATTTGCGGTTATCTAAGGGCAAAGTTGTACATTCATAGCCGAGGGTTATCGTTCAGTATCGCCTAAGTTATGAGGTGACCTTTCTTTATACGTCGGTACCTCCCTAGGACCTTACACATTAACATAATCGTTTGCTAAAGCCTAAGCACTCGTTATGTTAATCGAAGCACTTGAAAAGAAACTATCTATAGTGTCGAATGGTGTAGAAGTTTATAAGTAAGATAAGACGAATATTAAAATATTATCATCATAATTTCTTCTTCTTAAATATGTTTCTTTTAATTTTTCCTTTATTTTTTTGAGAACCGGACATCAAAATACAATTATTATCGAATAACTTTGTTGTTCGTCTGTCGCAGCGTCATGTAATAGTAAAACTGGGAATGAAATGAGTTAATACAGTGCAGATAAATGCAAAGAAGTTTTATGATTTATGATCCGAGCATGCAACGTCGACAACAACCTTGATGCTGCGATCTGTCAAAAAACTAATAATCCAGTCGCATTGTTTACCACGCAGTCCGTAAGACGGAAGCTTCGAAAGGAGCGCTTTATGTCAGACCTGATAAAAAGCCATCGCCATATCGAGACTAACGGCCATTGCCTTCCCTTTGGACTCAACTGCCTCCGCCCACCGGTGCTTTAATCAGGTCAATAGGTTGCCACCCGGGCGTCCCTGACGGAAACCGTATTGTCTTTGGCTAATGACTTGGCGTTTCTCTAAATAACGCAGGAGCTGGCAGTTAATTATGGTTTCCATAATTTTGTTAGCGCAATAGGTCGTGTCGTATGTGAGCAAGAGATACCTCCCCGGTCATACCGTTGTATATGAGGATGTAGTGTCATCTACTATGCATGACACTACCTCCTCCTATGCATCATGGCACTACCTACTATCAAATATAGACTACTATCTTTCGTACTGCATTAGATTTGGGAGTTGTGGTATGTTGTGCACAATTGTGGCATTATAGGTATAATGTTACGTAGGTATGTATAACATTATTGAGATACCACAATCCCACCGCGACCGTCGCCCGACGTGTATTATAGTAACCAATGAAGCTGCACTGGACTAACGGAAGTGCCGTCAGCATAGATCATTTAAATAATTAGGTATGTTGATGGTTTGATGATACCTTAACTACATAAATAATATTACATGCATATTATACACGTGTCATATAATATAGATTAATTGAATATAGCCTAAATACCTGAGTATCCTGCATATTTCATTTCTTTTTCCAATATTACGAGTCGCCAATGGATATTTACTTTTGTATGCAAATGTGTCGCCGAGTGTCCCGCCTAATAGACTTCATGGTTCATTGCATCACTAATTGTGCACGCGAGGAAATCAAAGGTGCAAATGAAGGCGAACCCCGTTTGTGTCTTATTTGAACGAGCTTTGTTTTCTTCCGTGTTTCGAACTCCGTCACGTTTCATCACTCATTCAAATTGAACAAGTAATCTTTTGTGTCTCTTATAAATGTAACGATATTGATTTTAATTTCTTTTGGGCAGTCGATGCAAAATACCGAATGGCCATCACTTCAGCTATCGTATCGACATTCGAAGATGTCGTACATGAACATGCAACTAATCGATTCTCTATTTTTTATAAAACTTCTTTAATAACATCAAACTTTTCGACATTAACTAATGATTTTTTAAGCTTTTACGTCGTACATATTTTTTATAGTATACGGGAGTAAACGAGAACTTGGTGCCTTTTAACGAGTACTGATGCCCAGTGATCATCGTTTTTACGTTCCAGCAAGAGGCTACATTACATTATATGCTGCATTACAGCGGGATTGGGCCGGCACGAACACGTGAGGTGCCCTTTGATCAAATAATACCGCAGTAAAGCGACAGCTTTACAGTCCCTCTTCGTGTGGTTTGTGATTAGCCGATGGCCCATTGAGGTGGAAATGTGGAAAATGTGTGTGGCATAGTAATTATGTGAATGTTTATGGGAGTCGTTAGTCGTAAAAATGATGCGATTCCTCGTCTGCCCCCTATTCTATAAAAATAATGCATTCAACTCCTTTCCTCCTCCTCTCCAATGGGTAATCGGCTACTCACAAAGCGCACGAAACGCATCAGAACAGCTATCATTTTACGGCGGTATCATGCGAGCGAGAAACTCCCCATTCGTGCCAGCCCGAATCGGCTGCTATGCTGTATGACATCTCTTACACAAGCAGCTTTATATAAATAGAATCAGGCTAACAACGCTTACCATCATAATTTAAACTACTCAAAATATATTCAATAAGGCTCACGAGTACCATGTCTACGTCAAACACGATATCAGGTAAATATATTTTTTTATTTAGAATTGGAGGGCAGACGAGAAATCGGAGCCCTTTTACGACTGCCGACGCCCATGAACATCGGCATAAATGCCTATGCCGATGCGTTACCCTCCCCAAATATTAATTTAACAACAGTTGTGTTGAGGAACGGTCTCCTGTACCTATATTATGTTATTGTAATTGGAGTATGACTATTGTAGTAAATACGTGTGCATTATAGTGATATGGTGTGACCAGACCATTGCCACTTCAGCGAGCTTACACATCTTACTCTATAAGATTATTTATCTCTCTCCCAGCTCACTTAGGTTCTGAAGACGAATATTTCTATGTGATACTTTTAATCTATTAAAATATTTTTATATATCGATTTTATCTTATTGACACCAGCGTAGTGGCATATTATCTCCCGGCTTGTAAACAGAACACAACTCACCGGGCCCCTTAGAACAGGCGTAGGTTAGTAAGACCATGCCGGATGTGTTAAGCCCTTGTTGTAGCGCGGACTGTCGCCGCCAGCACGCACTAAAGCTAATTGAGGACTGAACTAGTTGTATGGTTGTTTGGAGAACGAGCACATTATAATAAGGCTATGCCAATTTATCATGTCTGTTCATAAATTGTGGGTGTACGGTATATATTTTATAGGAGCACACTCTGAGGGATGCGTTAAAGATGTTACCGAACGCGGTGGTTTTGCGTCTGGTTGCTATTTAAGTTTTTCACACAGTAATATTCGTCATATATTTTTCACACTGCGTGTATTAAATCGTTGCTATAGTAGCAAATGAGTAGACTCCAAAAAACGCTTACATATCCATGGTTGTTGGTACAGCTACATATTTTGAATGTTGTGAGAAAAATATAACAAAAGCATGCACGAGTTAGATATAACATATTTTTAATAAGAATTTCTCTAAGCACGTCTAGCGTATGTTCACTAGAACAAAACTTTATGGTCTGTGAAATAAAACTTAACAACCAAAAATTTCTTTATGGGTATTAGAATTTTATGGGCGGCAGTAATATTCTAGACCAAGCGGGAGTGCTACCACATAAAGGTGTTAGAATACATAAGGATATAATTATACTAAAAGGTGTTGAAATTCATTTCATAACTATTACTTCTCTACTAGTATATCTATAATTGATCTGTATTGTATTGTAATGCGTGGAAGTTTTTGTGTAATCCGGACCAGACTGCCCCATAGTGTAATGGTAAGTATATTCAACCACAAGATCACGAGATTTCGTGTTGGAATAAAGCCAAGAATTTTCCGCCTGATTTCTCTACGGCCTTGTCGAAAGGATTTAATACACTTATACGCTCTAGAATTTGTAATCATCCACACCAACGCACTCGGAACGCTTGCTGTCTCTCCCTTGCCGGAAGATGAGGGAGTGATAGTGCCGTCCTGCTTGCGCCCCAGCTTTCTCGTCCTTGTTCGGAACGCAGTCCGGAATAATTGTTATTCCGTGCCGTGTTTAGAACTCGGGCGAAGCCAACGCGCTTTTTATATACGTGTATAGACTAGTATAGACAAAAGAGACCTAGACACAACAGGTCGAAGCCGCACCGCGCGACAAACTCCCCGACCTTTTTTGAAGTTGCAGTGGACAGCGAGTCCGACGGAGGATCAACCACCACCAAGAAATGCCACGGAAGAAGATCGAACGGACGATAGTCAGGAGACCCCTGTTCCCTTCTGAGGAGGAGAGGAAGGAATCCCAAGCGGAGCTGGAGGAGCTACGCCCGCAGAAGCGCGCGGCGTCCTCGCCCGCTGAAGGGCCCTCCAAGGTGGTCGCAGTGGAGGAGGATCAACCACCACCAAGAAATGCCACGGAAGAAGGTCGAACGGACGATAGTCAGGAGACCCCTGTTCCCTTCTGAGGAGGAGAGGAAGGAATTCCTAGCGGAGCTGGAGGAGCTACGCCCGCAGAAGCGCGCGGCGTCCTCGCCCGCTGAAGGGCTCTCCAAGGTGGTCGCAGTGGAGGAATCGCACTAGACCGCCACTTCTTCAACACCAGGAAAACCGCGTTCATCACCGCGGTCTGCACGCCCCTCACCGTCTGCATCACCGCATACGTCACCTGTGGCTCGCGAGTCGGAAATGGCTGGCCCAGCGACGCCCGAGGAGGACTCGTCGACGACGCCGGGAGCCGCCTCCATTTTGACTGCTGTGTCTGCAGCGGACGTCGAGCCTGCCTTCTCCAGAGGATCGGTCGACGCGACTAGATATCGCAGCTTCGCCTCCGCTCTGGAGAGCCCCCGAAAGGTACCCCCTCCTAGGCGTGCCCCCATTCCCCACCCCCCATCCCTTCCTACCACTGTCCCCAACCGCAGCGAGTCCCAACCGCCGCGCAGACGATCGGAGTACCCTCAGATAGTTGTGGAGTTTCTGCCAGACTGGCAGAGGCACTTCCGCACCCTGCGTGACGTGCTGGGACACGCACCCAACACCCGGCCCTTTGGGAGGGGCATAAGATTCCTGGCACAGTCGACTGAGAAGTTCCGGGTAGTTCAGGCCCTATTGACGTCCTTGACTAAGGAGAACCCGGCGTTACAGTGGCATTGTTACTCCCCAGCCTCAGACCTCCCCACCAAGGTGGTTATTAGAGGTCTGCCAGTGGGGACAGACACGGAATGCATCGCCGAGGAGCTCAGGGGCCTGGGCTTCCCGGTGAGTTTCGTGCGACATATACCGGCGAGAGGCGGGAGACCCGTTTGCCTGTACCACGTGTAGCTCTACCGCCTGAACAGCGAGGAGTTCACACGTCTCTACGAGGTGAGAGAACTCCTCTGCATGCCAGGAGTGGTCGTGGATGGGTGGAAGGGCAGACAGGGACCATCACAGTGTCACCGTTGTCAGCTCTTCGGACACTCCTCAATGAACTGCCACCTGGGGATAAGCTGCGTCCGCTGCGGTGGGGTCCATGCAGTCGTGGACTGCCCGCTGCCAAAAGGAGCCACCCCGACCTGCGCCAACTGCAAGGGCCCTCACACGGCCAATGACCGGAGATGTAAAGCCTTCCTTAGGGAGACCAGAGCCCGAGGCATGGTCATCCATCCACCCAACCCACCCAAGCCCGCTGTCCAGGGAGACCCGTTTACACTGGTCCCTCACGGCCGACACCGCGCCGCACCTGCGCCCGCGGCTCCGTTGCAGAGGGAGGGACAGGTCGAGTACGGTCCAGGCTCAACCCTTGCCGCCCCCACCAACGACCCCAAACCCAGGCAGGTGAAGCTCCAGAGGAGGCGCACTCGTAAGAGGAAGCCCCAAGCTGCCACCCTAAGCAATAGGAGACCACCGCGACCGCAGTGCGCCGAGTACCCTCACAGGCTAGGGACCCGGAACATGCACGCTCACCATCACACGCATCGACTCACCCCACACTACAAACACCAATTCACACACCACGGACATCAGTCCCCCCACCTGCGCGGGAACCGAGGCCCTTGGAAGGGGAGCAGCGCCGGTGCGATGAGCCCAGGGTCCACGTTGACGATCTCAGGGAGCTAATCCGAGAGATTGTCAGGGAGGAGCTGAGGGCGGTCGTGAAAGACGAGCTGTCCAGAGTACTCAGGGACCCGCGCATCTGGGCGCAAATCACACACGCACGGAGCCAACCAACGGGGAGCCAGTGATGGATCGTGACGAGCTCGGGTCGCCTACTGGAACCCCGGAGGTACAGGAGGCAGGAGCGACAGTCTTCGGCTGCTCGCTCAGCAGTATGACTTACATGTCATCCTGCTGGGCGAGACTTGGCTGAGGCCGACGCAGAGCCTCCGGCTACCGAATTACGTCGCGTATCGGAGGAACGAGGTGTCACCGAGCGGGAGGCCGTACAGAGGTACGGCTGTGCTCGTTCGGCGGGACGTCGTCCACGACGAATTGAAACAGGGCCCCTTCGCCGACATGGGCTCGACTGGTATAGTCGTTCACATGGTGGGGGAGGAGCTCAGGATCTACGCGGCGTACAGACATCCCGGGAACAAGGTGATGTCCACAACGTGCTGTGGAATGGCGGCCAGGTGTTGTTGGTCGGCGACCTGAACGCCATGCATCCAGCTTGGGGATCGGCCGTCACAAACAACGCTAGCTTCAGGCTGCAAGAGGATTCGGAAGAGCGCGGCTACACGGTGCAAGGACCACCGTGTCCTACACACGTACCTGCGGATCCCCTGCGCACCCCGGACATTCAGGACATCGCCCTACACCAGAACCTCAAGGCCTCGGTCAACATCGAGGTCCTGTACGACCTCGACACTCAATACCTACCCATCCTCGTCACACTTGATTCCGGAGCAATCCTTAGGGAAGGAGTGCGGACCAGAGAGAGGATCGACTGGGCCGTCTATCAAGATAGCCTAGTCGACTTCACCATAGCCGAGCAACTATCTACTCCGGGCGAGGTGGAGGCCGCTCTCGACTCTTCACGGGGAAAAGCCGGGAGGCACGGGCGGCGGCGACCACCGTCGTACCGGTGACAGCGCGCCGGCGGGGTGAGCTCCCCCCGAGCGTACTGGCGGACCTGCAGAGGAAACGCCAGATGAGGAAACTCTGGGCCCGTACCCGCTGTCCGAGGATCAAGACACAACTTAACAAGCTGGCCGAGGAACTGTCTGCGAAGGTGAGGGAGTGTCGTGGAGCAGGCTGGGAGAGTACAGTCTTCCATGCCAGCGAAAACGACACCAGCCTGCACGCCTTAAACAGACGCCTCACGAGGCCAAAGACCACCATCACTCCACTTCTAGACACTACAGGCGCGAAACACTACGGAGTGCAGGCTCACGCCGAAGTGCTCGCATCACATCTACACACGTAGTTTTCACCACACCCAGCGGCGCCGTCGTTCGCAGAGCATCACGAGCAGGTGGAGTGCCGCATTCGAGAGCTCCTCCAGAGCCCGACTCCGCCACTCAGCGGGAAGGATTTAATTTCCCTCTCTGAGCTGCGGAAAGTCGCACTTTGCCTCTCGAGGCGCAAAGCTCCAGGCGCCGATGACATCCCCCCCACAGCGCTGGTGATGATGCCTAGGCGAGCAACCGTGACTCTCACTCAGATCGCAAATGACATTCTCCGGACGGCCCACTCTCCGGAGACCTGGAAAGAGGGGAGGGCCATCGTTCTGCCGAAGTCGGGCAAGCCCCGAAGCCTGCCTGGAAGCTACCGGCCGATAACGCTGCTGTCCCACATTGCCAAGTTGTTCAAGAGGCTTCTGCTTCGGAGGCTGAAGCTGTACATTCCCATAAGGGACGAACATTTCGGCTTCCGGAGGGGCCACTCGACCAGGTTGTAGCTCACGCGGGTTATGCACCACTTGTCTGTAGAGATGAACAAGGGGAGACACTCTGTCGCAGTTTTTCACGATATGGAGAAGGCCTTCGATAGGTTGTGGTACCCGGGACTCTTGTACAAGTTGGTGGACGCCGGCGTCCCGCTGGCGTTTGTGAGACTAGTGGCGTCATTCTTGGAAGGTAGGACCTTCCGGGTAGCGGTGAAGCGAAGGCAATCCTCGGTGAAGTCCATACGTGCCGGAGTGCCACAGGGCAGTTGCCTATCCCCTTGCCTGTACGCGACCTACACCAACGACATCCCCACACTCAACCATCTTTCGGGAGAGGGAGAGGCGGATGTCATGCTCGCGCTCTTCGCTGACGACAGCGCATACGTAACCTCTTCCCGAAAGCCGGAGCTCGCAACTGGGCGCATGCAGCGCATGCTGGACCGGTTGCCGGAGTGGCTCGACAGGTGGCGCATGTCCGTCAACATGGATAAGACGACGGCGCTATATGTCAGCAAGAGGCGCTCCATGCCGGGGCGGTGAAAGTTCAGAGGCCAGGATGTGTCTTGGGAATCCCCAGTCGTGTATCTCGGATGCAGTATCGTCCGCGCGCTGCGGATGGGCTCGCAAGTGGACCGAGCGGTCGACCAAACGAGAACAGCCCACGCTTTGCTGTGGCCGGTACTAGCGTCCGGACTTCCTACACGGACGAACGTGGGGATTTACAAGGCATATATCCGGTCACGCCCCACTTGCGCCGCCCCCGCATGATACGCGCTAACCTCCCAGGCCCAGCGGAAACGCCTGCAAGCCCAGCAAAATATATCCCTACGGGTCATCATGGGTGCCGGTCGCTACGTCCGCAATGATGTGATCGCGCGTGACTTGCGGGTAGATTCGCTGGATGAGTTTGTGGTTCGATTGTCGAGCGCTATGTTCAACAGGGCAGACAATGGACCTCATGCTCATCTACGTATACGCGACCTGGCCCCGCTGCACGCGCGACCACCTGACGGGAGACCGTATCCGCGTGAACTCCCCCCCCCGTGATCCACCAAGCGGACTAGGGACTGCGTGTCCTGCGATCCGGACTGGGATCACACATGCGCATGCATAACACACGAAATCGCTACTCACCACAGTCACAACACACCACACAACACATAGGCTTACATTTCCCTGAGCTAATAATCCAGGATGGCAAACCCGCAATTATTGCGGCTCCGTTACCGAGGGGATAGTCGTCCCCTTGCGACCCAACCCGGGTTATGAGGTCCGCCTTGATGCCCGTAACCCCCCACAGTTTCTATGGAGATACCAGCAGCAGCAGATGGATAATTTGTATAGCTTAGTTGACACATCAGTTACAATTGGTTATAGTTTGTTATCCAAAATTTCACCATATCCTAATCTGGGGCCAGACAAAATTAAATATTCACGTGGCACTAATCTTATTTCGAATGAGCAATGCTTTTCTCTTTCGCTGATTCGATGTACATTTGCAGTTTACATCTTAAGAACAAACTGAATAAAGTGAAATTCGGTGGGTTACCGTTTCACACTAAATATATTAATATTATATTTTTATTCCGCGGATATTATGTCGTTTTTTTATGGAGTAAAATCTCTACATATGTTTCATCGTCATTACAATCAGCTGTTTTCCGCACATTGTAGTTTTTTCCCTTTTGAAATCGGCGACAACAGCCCTTTTTTGTTTACAAGGGGAAACGCACTTACGCGCCTTCAATGGCCCTGGGTGGGGTCCAGTGGTGTGTGGGACTCGCGATACATGATATGTGCCGAATACCCACAAAAACCACCGCGTGTGCCATCATTGCGCCCTTGGTGAAAAAACTTCAGGGCAACTCGACGACTAGTCGGCCCCCTAAGGGATCAACTCGGGATGGTGGGGGTTGCCCCACACTTTGGGACTGTGCAAAGGATTGAGGTTCCCATCGTCGCCCCTTGCCCCTTGTGGAAAAGCGTCTCCTCCTGTTGCTTTCCGGTCCCCTCTTCTTATAAGTGGGGTAGGAGGAGGACTCGTCCTTTTCTTATAAGAGGGCGACTCCTTCTCCTGACCTATTGCCCCCCTCTTATTAAAGAATCCCCCTCGATTCAATCGGCTTCGCCTGGGTACACCCCAGGCTACTAAACCCCACCGCCACGACAAGGCTCGAACCATGGTGAGGGGCGAAAACGGCCTGCCTGACTTAAAGTTATTTTGGCAATATTCTACCGTTAATATATTTTGGTGGCGTCTAAAATTGGTAATGAAATTTAGGACTTCAGCGTTTCGCATAAAAAAATGCTGCGAAGGCCGTAGCACATTTGTAATCGTGACAGTAACTACTGCACTCGGCTGATATTTACACAGACATATTAATGAAAAGTAAAGCTAGCCATTATGTTGCTGGATATTTTTGTCTGTATGTGTTTACACTTGTGTTTACAGACTGTAAAAACCACTGTGTGTAATGTGAAGCGATTTACAAAATTCTAAATTGAGAATTGAAAGTATTCGCAAGATTCACTTTAAAACGTCGTTTAGAACTAAATATCATATTAATTAAATGACAATATTCCACTAGTATGAAATAGTGTAAGACTTTTTGCGCTGACCTCAATGACAAGACTTTCTCCTATCGTGATATGAATATCGTGTTAGGTCCTCATCCTGGTCTTCTTTAATTTACTTCGCCCGTCAGCAGCAGTTTGTAGTGTCTTAAGTAATAAGTAATCCTTCTGTTTTGTATACTAAACTTTTATCCTGTTGCATCTGAATAGTTTCGCCAAACCTCCAGCATACGTCCACCTACAATTAATATTGACAAATATGTAAGCACGAGGATAACGTAAAAAAATCATTTACAGTGTGATATTGGAAGCGATGTTACATAATATAGTTCGATATTCCAAGTACGGGTCCACAGCTCACCGATGACGAACAGCTGATGGAAATTATTACTGTATGATGTAAGTAACATTGCATCAAGTACCGTCTCGAGATATACCAGCTCACTTCCAACTAATGTAATAAATGTAAAAATGTTGTATGTACGCTTATTATTTTTAACACACGGTGCTTACTTCAAGACTAAAAAGGATTTAAATTTTGATTTAATTGAAAAAACCAATAAAGATTACAATCTGGACCAATTAGCATAAATACATCCTTAACACTTGCCGGTATGGGTGAACAAACCGTCTCAATTAATTGTGAAAAATACATAGTAGCCGATCCTTGGGCCTACTTAATATGCGTATAAAATTTAAGTAAAGCCGTTTCGGAGAAAGGAAACTAACTGTGACACGAAAATTTTATATATAAGGCATTGATATATCAATAACACTGTTAGTATTAATTAAGTAAATATATTGATTCGTCACGCATTGATAGTTTATCGAACAGACTTTTATCTGTAGCATTCGCAGTTAAATAAAAATCGACAGATAACAAACGTAGAAACAGTTAGATTAGTTTATTTCAGTTATTTTCTCAGCATTACGTCATATGGAATTCTGTTATGGAGTAATGCCGCTGATATTGATTCAATTTTTGTTCTGCAGAAAAGGGCTGTTCGTGCAATATATAACATGAGCCCAATGGGACTCCATTGAGGATAAATTTAAAACTGCAAAAATTAAGACATTGCATGGCCTACATATATTCGAAAATCTTATGTATGTCCATAAAAATATAAAAAAATTCACGAAGGAATGTGATGTTCATAACATTAATATTAGAAATTAGAACGAACTTGATATGCCACCCTTAAGGCTCCATAAAATTTATAATTCTATTACGGGAAAATGTATACGTTTTTAAATTTAAATTCCAATTAATATAACAGATTTGACTATTAATAAATTTAACGCTAACGTAAAAGAGAAATTCATATCGAAATCCTATTATAATGTAAAGGATTTATAAATAACAAAAATGTATGGAATTAATTACTCCAAATTTAAGTACCTTTGTGAAGTCACAACTAAAATAATGATATGTACCCAGTAGAGTTTATTGCGAGTATCTTCTCTGACATGGGCGCGTTGCGAACCCTCAATTTAGACTTAGCTACTAAAACAAGCATAAGTGATAATTATACATATTCAATATGTGAAAATAAACAATGAACATAGCTGTCCATATTATGTCTAATTGAGTAAGCATATTGACTCAATAATCATTATTACAATATCATTTCCACTGTTATCTGTATAACTGTATGTATGCAATCTACCTCAGAGCGACAATTTTTACTGGCGAATATATGCCACAAGTGCGCCGGTTGAAGGGGATGATTGGTAACAATAAGAACTAAACTATCATTCACTGTTATTTTCCTACGTAATGGCGGCTTGTGTTGTGAAGATAGGATCATGGATTTTCAACTATCCTTGCCTTGAACTTGACGAAGATAGCGAGTATCTGTATAAGATGATATGCCTCCATCTCGGGCTTATGTTGAGCGCCACAAGAGATCGATTGGGTATGAGCAATACCTTATATAAAAACATAACGAGTGTGACCTCGCTTTATTTTAGTAAAATGAAGGCATCACCTTACCTAAAATTTGTAATGAAATGAAATATTCTTTATTGTGCACTTAACATACAATTCAAAAGAAACAAATTTTTTATATTACGTACTCAAAGACGGCCTTATTTACTCAGGTAATAGTTTCTTCCAGGCAACCTTGTCACGAAAAATATTTATGTTTAAGGAGAGGTAGAGCTAAATCGTAATATCGATAGCTACACATAAATACACTAACACATATATACTTAAATACATACAAATACATATTCATAAAAAATACACACGTACAAGTACATATACATAAAAATACACATGCATACATAGATACATACATACAACACACATACTATACGAAAACATTAATCAAAAGATGTACATTTGATATAGTTTGGTTGGACAGGTAATAATTTTTCAACATATTTTTAAAGTTATTTATTTTTTAATATTAGTAGGCAGGGCGTTCCACAATGAAATAGATTTAATAATAAAAGAAAAATTAAAAAAATTGTATAATGGACAGAGACGTGAAGAAGGAGATTGCAGATTGCAACACCTTACAGTCAGAGTTGCGAAATTCATTCTTTCAGATAAGCAGGTATTTTAGGAACTTTTCTTTCAGATAAACCGATGTTTTAGGATCAAATAGTATTGTATATTGTAGCGAAGGGATTCTTAAATTCCGACGTTGTCGAACCACTTAAGTTTTATTCGATAATGAGTTATGTGCTCATATTTTCGAATTCCATAAACGAAGTTTCTGGCTAAATTTTGAAGGCGCTCTAATTTGTTAATTGTGCTTCGGTTAAATTAAAATAGCAACTATCTGCGTACTCTAATAGTGATAGCATTGTCGATTCCGTAGTTGAAACTTCTGTTGGAACAGGGAGGAGATTACCAAGATGCCTTTGCAGCGTGACACTCGCAATCGAGTGCCACGCTACAAATAATTTCCTACTTACCTCCTCTATTTGATGTGTCCACGATAGATTTGACACACTTGCTGTAAGGAATACTAATGTCATTTATAGATACCAAAGGAAGATTATCCCAATCCACCCTCAAGACCATCCCAGGATTACCTATGATTATTGTTTGTGTTTCAATTGGATTAATGTGAAGACCATGATATTTGCTTCATTCACCAATTATTGCTAAATCTTGGTTCATGGCACTGATAGCACTGCGAAGATTTTCCAGGTTTGTCTGAGTGTAAATGTGTAGGTCATCTACGTATAAGAGATAGGATGAAGAAATATACTGAATAATATTATTAATAAAAAGAGAAAATAGAAGTGGAGATTGTAGTACAGCGCTTCGTGGAACGCCAGCGGTAATGCTGGCCCAGCTCGAGAAACTATCGGCAATTTTTACCCTCTGTCGTAGTCCCGAGATGCATCTCGGGACTACGAAGGAGGGTAAAAAAAAAAGGGTAAAAAAAATACATACGGAGCTACAGCACCGTAGCCACTCATGGAATGATGGCGAGATATTAAATGACTGCAGAATACTAATAAGTGTTTCATGATCAATGTTGTTGAAAGCATTACTGAAGTCTAATAATGTAAGTGAGGTAAGTCGTTTAGAGTCCAGGCCGCTTCGAATGTCGTCCGTGATCTTAACTAAAGCAGTAATTAAGATCACGGACGACATTTATAGAAATGATGATAGAAACTAAGGATGTTGTTTTTCGTAACAAAATGTGTGAGTTGATGGTGGACCAAACGTTCAAGTGCCTTTGATAGTAACGGTAAAATTAAAATAGGACGGTAATCTGTAACCAACTTTGGTTTAGTAGTTTTTGGTAACGGTGTAATGTTAGAATACTTCCAAATACATGGAAAAATGCAGTTAACAATAGAAAAGTTAAATATATGTGTAATCACTGGAGCCACAATATTTATAATGTGAACTAACATTTTACGGCTTATGCCATACTTACCAATAGCATTTGAAGATATATACAAGACATTTGTGTGTCTATTGCATTAAGGGGCCGGGAAACTAGAAAGTATCCTTTTTATTTTATTGATACACTAGCAGTCCGCATTGGCTTCGCACGGGTATTTAATTAAATATGCTAGAAACTCATTGAATTACTAGTGTATTAACAATTATTTCGGCTCGTTACCATGACAACAAATTAAATTCTTGACGGAACGACACCGGCCTGACAGCTGGCAGTCATCAATAATTTCTGCACCTAAAAATGATCTACTTTGATACTTTTTTCACATTAACTTAGGAGTATATTTCACTAAAATCAGAACGCTATTAAAATGTCTCCATTTCTAGCTAACGTAATTATCCTGCACCCGATCACAAACCCGCATTCCAAAAAGAAACCTGCAGATGCACACATACGCACTAAACACGATAATATAGCCTTCGTAACTATACGAGATCTCGATACACTTACGCCTTATATACAAGTTATTTCACAACGGGTACGCCGTAGACTCCAGGTATCCGGATTAGTAAAGAGTTAAGAATTTGTTCGCGAGTTTTGTAGCTAGGACAGTATGAATTTTTTGAACATACAAGAATTAATTGTAATAGTTCATTGATGCGACTGACGCGCTGCGGTGATCGCTTCAGAGAAATGAAGTTTTGTGTAAAAGAAACAGAATTGTTAAATGCTAAGAGGTAGTACTGAATGTGCCGAATTGCGTTCGTGAATTGGGTTCTTTTTAATAGCCTAAGTTGATGTTGCTTCCCTCGGGACGTGCGTAGGAAGGACTCCTCTTACCCTTCAATGGGCCAACGTAAACTCGCAAACAGGACAACCCAACATACCTGTTGTCTTACGACGGTATCGTGTGAGCGACAGATACCTCCCCGGTCGTGATGTACCATTTCGCCGGCATCAATGACATTACTGCTCACTGCGGCAGTATTGGATTGGCCTGCTGCTATTGTGGAAGTGCGTTTTTTTTCTTGTTCCATTGATTGTTTCTCCTGCTCCCACACGGTTTCGGATGGACGAAGTCATCATGATCCCCAAACAGGGGAATAGTCTGTGCAGAGCCACCCACTACCGGCCCATCACTCTCCTCTCCACCATGTCCAAGTTGTTCGAGAGGTTCTTTCTCCAGCACCTCACCCCCTACCTGCCACCGCGTCCCGAACAATTCGGGTTCCAACCGAAGCACTCCACCACGCACCAGATCATCCGTGTGATCCACCACATAACCAGCGCCATGAACAAAAAGGAGGCCGCCGTAGAGGACATCCCTTCCAGCGGAGCCTCCCTCGCTGCCCTCTACACCGACGATACGGCATTTGTGACCACATCGCTTCGGAAGGACCACGCCGCCGCCAAATTACAGCGCACCTTGGATCTGCTGCCCGACTGGCTCGATAAGTGGCGACTAGCCGTCAACGCCGGTAAGTCGTAAGCGCTCACTTTCCCTCGCCGCGTCGCACAACCGCCGACGCTCACACTACGGGGCGAGAGCATCCCGTGAACATTCCAGGTGAAGTACCTCGGGGTCACCATTGACAGCGGCCTTACGATGCGGGCCCACGCACGACGGGTCGCGTCCCAGGCGTCGGCGGCCCTTGCACAGCTGTCACCGATGATGTCGAGGTTCCTGCCGCTGCCCACCAAAATAGCCCTATATAAAACCTACGTGCGCTCGCGTCTGACGTACGCGGCACCGGCGTGGTGCCACCTCGTAGCAGGCTCTCAGGAGGCGGCTGCGAGTGGTGTTGGCCAAAGCGCTGCGCCGCGCGGTGGACGCGCCGCGCTACGTTAGAAACGCGACCATCGCCTGCGACACCAGAGTGAAGGACCTCGATACCTTCACGGCCAGGCTCTCCAGCCAGCTCTTCGCCAAAGTCGACGCCTCACACGCTGAGGCAGATAGCCCCGTACCACCGGAGGCCGCCGGACCGCTTGGCGTTGCCCAGGGACGCAACGCGGTAAAGCTTCTATACCCTCATATTCTTCCATCACATCATATTTTCGTACCATCTATCCACATCTTTTCGCCTTCGCATTTCGCCTCTGCTCACACTTGGCACGCCTATCTAGATCCCGCCCGAACGCGCCGGTAAGAGGGAGCACCGCTCACTATTCGGCCCCCCTGGCTGAGGGCGCGGACGGGATTTTGTTATCCCTTCAACACATAAAATACTAGTAAGTTGACATCATAAACCCGGCACTAGTGCCGGTTAAAACGACCGCCCCATCTTTATGGGGTGTGACCCCGCAGCCGCCGTCAGGGGACCAAAAGTCCCTCGCGGCAGTATTCATCGAACGTCACTTCATGTCAGTTATTTTGATGAAGTTTGCAATAAAACAAGAGTACTAACGCTTACAAACGTATTGTCTAACTGCGTCAGAAAGAGAGTTCTTATTATTATGTTCACTATTATAGCCTGAATCCAGCTCTCCATTGTCCTTCGCTCCAAAACACCACCACCACTTCTCACAAATATTTAAAAATATTGATGTAACTAATATTAAAAATTAATCACTTCTTAAAATTAACATCAATTTATATGAAACAATCACACGATAACATATTTTATAAATCAATACGACTATAAACCTCATTAGCATATTGATACGAGCCGAATGAATGCAATTCATTCGGCTCGTATCAATATGCTTAATGAGTTGTTAATGTACGAGATATGACAACCGATCTCAATGATGGCTGAAATATTCAATAACCACGAGAGAACACTAGTGTTATATCCACAAGGAACCAACTGATATTGCAATATAATCTACTGTATGTATTTATTTATTACAGCTGCCCTCGTCTCATGTGAAACAGAATAGAATTCAGGATTATTGGAGGTGTTAGACATAAAAAAATTACATGTAACTATGTTGTTACAAAACTCTTATTTAGTTGTGATTTGGATTAGTGATTTTTACCTTAAATGCAATAAAAGCAATAAATAACATAAATAAATAAAATACATTTAAAAATAAATAACATTTTAATCAACTGACGTGCATTGGATTAAAATGTTCAACAAGCCTCGACACACTCCGTAAAAAGTACTTTGATTTGAAGATACAACGTTCTAATTGGTCATAATATAATAAAAGTAATCTAGTCCCCGCTAGTACCAGTTCTGCGATAAAACGTAGAACACCGAAAAGGTCAAGTTGCAGATCGATGATTTACTTTAGAAGATGTACGAAAAATATTTCATGAAAAATATTCATATGCGTATCCATTTGAATAACAAATACGTAGTTACAGCATTCATGCTACCAACATATCAGAGAGACTTTTTTGTTTTTCACGTTCATAAAAAATTTAAATATGTAGCCGTGAAAAATATAAACATACTTTTGTTCAAATTTTAATAATGTAAACAGGTCATTTGTTTGCGTAGTGTCATGGTGCACGGCAGCTGAATATGTCCTACCCGACCTGGTAGCTGCCTCTCGCTCACATCATTTAGTATTAAAGCGACAGCTATACGTTACATGGGGCTTGTGAATATGTGATAATTTAAGTAGCATTAAGTTCTCCCTAATAAAATAAAATATGACATAGTCACATAAACAGACACACGCACCTTAATATTTTTGGTGATTACTAATACCAATAAATATCTAAAAAATCACGGGTTATGAATAACCGAAGTGAACCCCCATCACAATGATTCATTGAACTTTCATTTTTTTATAGCATAAGGCGGCGAACGAGCAATCGGTGCATTTTGATGGCAACCGACGCCCATGGACATTCGCATGTCATGTCAACGCGCATGATTGTGACACATTTGTGTCACAATCATGCGAAATGCGATGCCCTCCTATCATTATTATAGGTATTTCATTTGACGTATATTTTTTTTGTATGTATTCAATATATTTTTAGATTTTAATCCAAATTTTTATAATATTATGAATTCACAAGATGACCGGTATTTCAAAAACTATATATGTACCTAAAATTTTCAGCCCCTATTGACCAAATTACGAATATAAATTTGTGTTTCCGAAAACCTTTTCGCAGCGGAAATTTGAATTAAAAATTAATTGTCTCTTACTTAATTCCATCTATATTGGCCCAACAGCTTTAACTATGCGATATTCAGTAGGTATAGACATGCTAATTTATAATATATACACATTAAGCCATTAATAAATGATCCAAAATATTAAAGATATTTTATCTAATGTAACGGTATTGAATGTCTGAAAATTTCGGTCGCGTGGCTAGGGATAAACATTGATGATCCATAATTTATAGATTAATCATAAACGTGCGGGCCTAGTATACTTATATGTAGCAAAAAAATTGACGAACATTTTTAAATAAGTAGAAATACCAACCATTATGTAAATACCAAATGAAACACTGACAATAGTTGGAATTCTACGAGTTCATCAATTTAAGACGGTTAGACAATCCAATCTTTGGGAATATTCGTTCTTCTCAACCCGTGTGCAGAGATAAATTTATTAGTCATGTGACAGTCGTCATATTATCATCAGCGAAATAATATGTAATTATTAGATAAAAAGAAAATAAATCATAAAAATAGATGTATAGATAACGGCTAGTTGATCAATAAAATAAGAATTGTATTGATCAACTAGCCGTGTTCTATATCTATTTTTTTCAGTCTACCAGTCTATCGTGAGTGAAAAATAGTGCCATGATACATTGCACCTGCTTTGGCCCGGCAGTACCGGTAGGTGCCTCTAGTTCATATGACGATGAAAGCAGCAGTTTTTTGTCGCATCTCGCATGACGTGTGAATTTTTGTGGCTCCTTGGAGGTGCCATAACAATGCAGTACGGATTTCAGCAGTCACCAGAAGGTTCCGTCTGCTCATTTCGATTAATATAAAAAATATAAACAAAAAGCAATGCAAAGTATATATTAATGTTGTTCCAGGTCAGATCAGCGGATGAACAACAGCGGAAAATACAAATTCGAGGAAATAAGATAACAAAAAAGCAGAATTATAAGTTACTAGCAGTCCGTCCGGGCTTGGCACGGATATCTTACAATTTTTTTTTAATGAGATGGGGGGCAAACGATTTTGTGGGGCTCATGCCCAAAGGTGGAAGCAGTACTCCATATGTGGTCCGACCTGCGCCTTGTAAAATTGCAGCCGATGGGCTGGATTGAAGTACTGCTTCGCCTTATTGAGCACTCCCAGCTTCTTTGCGGCTAATTCAGCTTTCGTTTTCAAATGACTGCGGAACCGAACGTTACTCGATATGTCGACACCAAGTATTCCGATACTAGCTGAGGCCGATAGGTAAGTGCTCTGCAGGAGATACGACGAAGTGTCTTTTTAGTGGTAAACGAGCAAACCTGTGTCAACTTTCTTGTAAATGAATGTCCAAAATGCATAGATTAACAAAAAATACAAATATTATTAATTTTAAATTCGGCTTTTGCAAAGGCCGGTGGGTACAGCTGGTTGTCAATAATGTATGAAGCATTACCTCTTACTAAGGACTACTACCCTTCTTCCTCCCCTTATCCAGTAGACCACCAGAAAGTCCGGATTTAGTGCCATCATCTAAAGAGAAAATAAATAATCACTTAAACTACGGCATATGTATGCCGTAGTTTAAGTGATTATTATTTATAAACATGTGTTTACCATATGTGGGATAAGGGGGTGTGAGACCTATCGACCACAAAACCTGCCTAAACTCGTATCTGGGTAACGTTTTTAGCTCGTTTAAGTAGTGTGGGGCTTCTCCACAATTCTAGAGTGATAGTAATTGCTCATCTGTTCCTTCAATATTCATTTTGCCCCGGCAAGAGGACGTGGGCACCACAGAGGATTTAGACCGGTTGTTAATTACCAGGAATCGAAAATCGAAAAAACTACATTAAACGTCGACTATGACTACATGTCATCATTAACTGTAAATCAACTAAATATTTATATCAATTCTTAATATATATATATATATATATATATATATATATGTATATATATATATATATATATATAGAGCTTTTACATGTCTAACGTAGTCTACGCATTAACATGTGTCGACTGCAATCAATTTTATAGCTGTAGCAGCTAGTTACTTTGGAGATCAATCACAGATAGACAGCCGGAGGGAACTGCGAGTGTTTCACATTGATAATAATGTTTATTAATTAAAAATATGTGTAATTATGTTATATTTGTGTAGGCACTGGGAAGGACTAAGACTTATAATCTGATTATCGAGTACTATCCGAAGGTGTAAAGGTGGCAAAAGGATAGTAAATGTGAATAAAGGAAGATAAATTTATGTTCGTCATCGTCGTAAAAATTAAGGAAAGTGTTAAAATACTTTGTACCGAAGCCGACAACACCAACAGACTCATTCACATTATTTACTTTTCTGCTCGATATTGCAGCGCGCTCCGGCTGCTGCTTGTGCTTCAAAACTCTACAGCTAATATTTAACATCGTGTATACACGCCTGTCTTATTTAATGTCTACTTTTTTATTATTTTTTAATTAACTTTAGAACTAAGTAGTACTGGCCATCGGCACCTAGAGTGTGAGTTTTTGCAACGAGTTACTTTACTAACGCGTTTGCGTTTAGTGTATCAAAGTGTATGAAGTTTTCGTCAGCACCTCTAGCGGATAGTACAACAAACACACTGTGTTTGTTGTACTATCCGCACAATTTTTTATATCACAATCTTCCAAATATTTTGCTCTACTTCTTTGTTTACCTCCTGTGGTACACAGGAGATTCACAAAGTATACTAAAGATGGTAGCGCAGCAGCTGTCAGTATAAGAACTACATTCCTGATCGTACATGCATAACCGTGGCATAATGAAGCAATTAATTAATTGTTAAAATAATAAAGGATATAATGAAGGAGACTAAATACAAATATTTAGTGTGCTGAGTTCCTACTACTAGTGTGGTTCAAGCGGTGCTAGTTATCACGTGCCTATTTATATAATGTAATGTTAATTCTGCTGGCTACCAGAATAGCGCTCGCAAAAGTGCGTGACGCAGTCGCGCCGGAGCATTTCATTAGCTAACTATAAAGTAGCAACTGACACTAACATTTATGTCAAAGTTCTATCAACTTAAACGCTACGTTAAATTCAACCTTGACTTAAAAGTTAACGTAAACGATATATGAAACTCACACTGTGTGTGCGTAAATAACTGTAATAAAATTCATTTCCAAGGCCCATCCCCCTTAAAGTCTGTCCAAGGAACACATAAATACAATCACTGTACAAAATAGAAAAAAAACACAAATTTCGGCGACCTGAAATAAACTGTACGTATTCTGGAGCTAAATAGGATACTGCGAAAAAAGTGTTTTATTTTTTTATTTATGGTATACTAACGATCTGCTCCGGTTTCGCCTGTGAACAACTGCGGCCGGATTCTTACCTTAAAAAATTATATCTACCTTCCTCGAGAAGCGCTCTATACACAGGTAGAAGTCGCATTAAAATCCATTGGGATCACGTTATATAAATATGATCACACGAGAGCAAACGAGTAGTCGGAGTCTTTTCATGACTACGGACGCAGACATCAGCGCAACGGTTATGTGTGCTGAAGTTGTTGTTGCTGTCCTCCTTCCCATCTCCACTCCAATAGACCGTTAATTCACCGCACGACGTGCGAAAGAATCGCTTATCATTCCCCTGCGGTATCAGTCCACATTCGCAGCTGCAGAGGCTGTTATTCCTTATTAAGTAATCCTCCTGAAACGAGTTATTGCGCTCCACTGAGTTTTAGTTTTATTAGGAAGTAGAAACAAAGTGAAGTGCGAAAGTTCCCCGCCGATCATGTTGGTCGCCTGCGTCAGCAGCTCGTGGCAATTTATTAGAGCCAGCGGTGAAAGAGGATATTGGCGCCCAACTTTAAACCAGCTGACTAAACGATAAATGGATAGTAAATCCATCACAAATTAGACGTAACTTTATTACATCCCTTTATTATTTTATAGTATAAGAGGGCAAAGGAGCAATCAGGGTCATTTGGTAACACAAACGACGCTCATAAATATCTGCAGATGCATATGTATCCCTCCATCACTTCATCCCCCCAATGGGCCACCGGCGGCTCATAGCCTGCGAATACGACAACATAGCTGTTATCTTTCAGTTTGCAATTTTGTAGGAGCCAGGCGGTAGTGTCGTTGATGCATTGTAACCTAACATTGTCAGCACGAGCGGAACAGTACCGGTTACTTACATAACTCAAGCAAGTCGTGTTACGCGGGACTTGTAAGAATTCAGTGACCATTTCATGGGGTGAACGAGGGGAGAGGAACGACGCATTTTTTTTCCATATGCAATTAAATTGAATTTGTTTATAGTGTCAGGCGGCCACCAGCCAACGCTCTTTTAATGACTACCGTCGCCTATTGACATTAGACATGAATTATTATATAGATATGCCACCTTCCTTCTCTCCGACCCGCCAGTGGGCAATTACTGACTGTGTTCATTAACTGTAATTCATCTACTACTCTCCCAAATGATCCAGGTTCCTCAATAGTATAGAATAAGTGAGTTTTGTGAGACACAGTGTTACGCTGCATTGCAGCCGAATGGGGACGGCACCGGGCAGGTGTCTGTCGCATGATAACGCCTTTCTTTAATTTGTTTCTCGGTGGCTCGGTATAAATTGCAGGAGAGGAGAGAAGGAAGCGCGACACTTCCGCATTATGCGGATGTCTGTGGGCGTCCGCAATCATTGGAAGGGTGCATATGCTCATTGGCTCTCTTCTACTACATAAAAATTCTCAATAAAACAAACAAAATGAAAGACCAATATCTACGACGTGTGTCACTTGTTACACATGATAAACAGTAGAAGATTTCGGAATATTTTCGCGATCCTTCCAGATTGAGGAAGTTTTCGATGTTTTTGTCTGCATAATGCGCACACAAAAATATCGTACAGCTCAAAGACAGAGCTTTGAAATAGTTTTTCGACTGGTACAGGAATGGTACACACAAAATAAAGCCTTTATTAACTTCTTGGAGCCATGACAATGCGTGACTCCAGTATCATATTACATTATATAGTTCCTTATTTTATTTTAGTGAAATAGTTTTTCATTGTAATTTAAAATTAAAATCTTAATATATAGATATCATAAAGATTAAGTCAGCCTTATATCTACTGAAATAATAGTTATAAATTTAACAGTAAATCCCTCATATATAACGAATGGATAACAAACTTAAGAATCTGTAACTATATTCTAATTTAAAATTAGAACTAACAAAAATAAGTAATAAAGAAAAGTTTAGCTTTATTACATTTAGTGCCCATCATAAATTATTGTCGGAGAAAGAAACTCGTTTAAATCACATTATATAAGAATATGATATAAGTCTTCATGTCGGTTGTATGTTGTACAATTAGAGTTGCTCATTTTACCCATTAGGAAAAGCAAATAATTCTGTGGAATGTGAAATAGTTTTAATGGTGTTAATAAATTTAAATGAAGGTGTCAAAGAGGAAAGTCTGGCAGATTATCAAAACTAACAGCCGAGGTGAGCTGGGCAGATTAGTACAGTCTGACACTTCAATAAACAGGATACCTATTGTTTTTATGTATTTTTGTCTAACTACACACGTAGTTTAATGTGTACTAGTATGGTGAACATGTTCTATAAAATAAAAATAAAAATCTTTTATTCCCTGTTTCTCAGGTAACACAATTTTCACTTATTTCAAATATTTGTTAGTTTATTAGTTATTTTACTTCATTGTTAGTTTTTTTTAGTATATTATTTTTAAAATTTTTCAAAGACGCCAGGTTGGGTAAAGGCCTTCTCCAAAGTAGCCCATGTGTCTCAATCCTCTGCTGTTTGCATCCTCTGTGATTGTTCTAGTATGCTACGAGGGTAGATCTAAAAGTTCTAAGCCCGACCAAGAAAATAAAAGAAAAGTGGATCGAAATTTATTTTTATTTTTCATATTAATTTATTTTTATTTTATTGTATTGGCATAGGTTATACCACGAACATTGAGATCCACCCTCGTATTTTTACACGTAATACTATGCACGTAGTGTCCATCACGATGGATGGTCCCGCAGCTCTCCCTATGTCTTCCGTACGTAACACATTAACATTTATAGCCATACAGTAACTGCAGCTGCATGTTCCTTGATTGTGTGACTGTTCATGGGACATTAGTCATTTGTAATCCCACCGCATATATACCAATTACCCCTTAAGAAATAAATGAAATATTTCTAATAAGAGAGGCATCAAGAATGTAAAAAATTCTATTCCCGACCCGCCAAATATTCCTTTGCTGTATACCCCGCCGCGGCACAGCCCTCGCCGAATGTAATTACGTTTCATTAAGCAAAATGCCCCGAAGAAATTCTGTAGGCTACAACATCAGCTGAAACAACTCATGATTTAGTAGCAAATACAAAACTGTTACAATTATATTTATATTTGTTTAATAGTTTAATGTGCGAAATGAGAAGACTGAACCTTTTGAAGACATTCGCATAGTTGTTACACTGACACGTTACACGCCTCATTCAATCTAATAGGCCACCAGAAACTCACAAATTATCAATGTCTATTTAGCCTTAGGTTTGGTATAATTTTCTTAAATCCTATCCTAAGTTTATGAAATTGGTCTGCATGCCATAGTTTAGCCTCCCTTATCTCAGCTGGTTTCAGCTGCGCCCTGAGTCAGTGGCAAAGCAGATGAAGGTTAGGTACTATTCATCACTTATACATAAATGTGATTTGCAATAACTTACTCATAGAATGATGTAGAGAGCCTAGAATAAGCTAGTATTGTACCCTTGTGTTTGCATCTGGGCACCTGAGACATCAGTGCAATGCTGTGACAAATGTGTGAAATCCTAAAATAAGTCTTATTAAATATCGTATAATTGATCGAAGGTGTAACAGAAAAGAAAGTAAATTTACACTAAAATATTGAAATTTAATCCCAAAATACTTCGCTCAAAGTGGACCGTAACATAGAAACATTTCAATTGCGAGTGCCTTAAGCAGCTCGCAATGAGATGTGTGATTTTACATCCACGCGCAAATAATATAGGTATTCCTATGTTACAAATTGGTCACGTGTAGTATCAATTCACTGAATATTTCACCTCTGTTTTTGAATGCGAAATTTTATCGAGCGAGGTATGGAACAGCAATTAAATTGAATGTCCTATTGCTGTGCAAAAATCTGCCTATCGCCGGAATTATTGATGGGCATCTATAGTTCCGCTTCCTTTTCCTATGAAGGATTCATTATTATTGTAACACTAATTTATTCCGACTATGATTTATATTTTGTGTGAATTGAAGTATTACATTATGCAAGCTCTTTCAAAATACAGGCTACACAAATATAGGGCAGTTTTGTATTGTAGCGAGTCAATGGTTAGCCTGATTATCATTCTGGTACAACTAAATGTTGCCAAATGGTCAGGTATTAAGAATAGTCACCGACAGATCGACAGGTCCCGTGTTCGATTCCCGAATCGGATCAAAAGTTAACTGAGATTTTAAATTTCTAACATTCCGATATCAGGAACTTGGCGGTGTTACACCACTGTACTTCGGGTAAGTCGTGAATATAGGTAAAATCTAGACTCAGTAATCGTCCCTTAGTTATAAGTACACAATATTGTTCCGGGATGCCTCACAGTCGCACGTAGCTGTGTTCAGTGCAACAGTAACTGAAAGTATTATGTGTTAGCAGCTCCGTGCGCCAACACACACGGGTGTACTGTTACTATATGTTAGTTAACACAATATTAGGATTGGCTTTTAAGGTGGTTTTGCAACATTAGAAACGCAGCAAGTATACTACAATGGTCAGTCCTTGGATATTTTTGGTTTGGAGAGTACAAGATAGTACCAGTACAATATCCTTTGCTCACATTATTCACCGTACGTGTGACGTTCTTCTGCTGACGAGATGGACCAGAAGCTCGGATCGAAATGGAGTTGTCACGTATTTTATTAATTTTCTTGCAGCGTTTCTACTATTTATAATATTACCTGTGTTATTGTCTTACTGCTTACTATGTTGTAAGGCTATCCTATATAGTGTATGGGTACCGGCTATGCAAGTCTGTCCTGTGCATGCACATATCGACACTATAATGACTCCTGCGCAGTTAGATAATAAGTAACTACTAGATCCTTACATATGAAATTGCATTTCCAATTTCATATGATATTTTCATCACGAATTTCTCCTCTTTGGCAAGAAATTCCAACTTTCACTCATTTTACTAAATGGAAACTTAAAATATCGCATTATTTGCGATTACGAGTTCTGCCGTGGCACTAATGCTGCGGAAACTAAGGGTCGATGACGTGTATGGCGCTCGTATTGCAAAAGAAAACACAGTTCCTTTTTGGTTCCAACGTTCTCGTTATGGAAATTTACACCTACAGTAGATGTCCCGGGGACGGCCTTAGACCCAAGTTGGTAATGAAGAGTTGAGGACTACTGTGGAAGCTGATCCATCGCAAACCGCGTCCGGGTCAGCTGCAGGCTACGATGTTAGTGGTAAAACTATTTTCATTCGCATAAAGCAAATTGGGAAGACTAAAAATCTTGAAAGGTGGGAACCTCACACCTGACAAACCGGCACAATACTGAAGGTATGTTAAATCGAATCATACCTGTGATTATATATACCTGTGGTGTATATTACGTAATATAATATATGACACTTGTGTAAGTAGATCATAGACAGTTCCCTAAGGGACCGACTCCACTCCATATTTCGTGTATTTTGTGACTTTCGATGCCCAATTGGTATAGTATTTATGCGAATTTTTATGAGCAGCTATATCCACCAAAAGACCAGCCAGCAGATTCAAGATGTGCTTCAAACACATTTCGTGATATATTTTGAATCTATAGGAGATTTTAAATTTAGACACGAGGGTTGAAAAAGACGGTCAAATGCAGAATTATATAGGAAATAAAATCGAAGCTTAATAATTTCTAATACTATAAAGTTTACTTGTTGTATGCTGTCGCGGTTAGTGCGACATGTTAACTGCCGCGCCTCGAGTGGAAAGTAATAGTGCTTTATAGTCGCTGCAACACAATTTTACAGTCGCCCAGCAGTGAACGGAAACAAAGAGGTTTTACTGTTATTTATAATTCACTTCTGATAACTGTTTGTTTTTCGGTTAAAGAACGCACTAAGATTGACATGCAAGGCCGATTGAACATGTTACTATTAAATATAAATTAGTCCTAACTTATCTACTTCGAGACGAATAAAGTATCGCTATCCTACAATCAACTCGACTCTCAATAAATAAGTTATTAATATGAAGCATCAAGAGTTAAGTATCGATTAGCTATTTTATTGTTTTCCCTGCCTACCCCATTAGGGAATGTCCAGAATATCTGTTGTTATTGTTGTTGTTGTATTATTAGTAAACCATACTATTACTCGCTCACACAGTCACCGGCCCTCATGGGATTTGAGTGGCGGAACATACTATGTTTTGTCGTCTATAACGTCTATATCCTGTCGTGGACTCACAATCCCTTCCCAGTAGTAAGTGTATTTGAGTCAGAATCATGAACTAGATGGAATAGGCAGTCAGTACTCATTATTTTATTGTCAATATACAATAAAAAAAAAGAAAAAAAACTGGGCCTAAATTTATTATGAGTGAGCTACAGATGTCAAAATAACTAGGTATGGGATCGTAAATGTGACGAGATAATAAATAATAAAACAGAACAAAAAGTGACATATTAGAAATATTACCCCGTCGTATCGGCCCTTGGAGACTGAATTACGATTAAGTATCTCTTACGTTGATGAAGTTATATTTTGTTGAGTGTACATGAGAGAAAAGACACTGTTAAAATACTGAGTAGTTCCGGATTTTCAAAATAGTGTTGTAGGAGAATGAGGTCTCCTATGCCGATATGACAGTAATTTTACACGACTAGAGAAAAATCTGGTGCAGGACCATCGGATGAATATGATATCCGAGGCACGCGTTTGTATATTACCGCCTACTTATTGACTTGACACTGGTATAAAAAATAATAAACCGAATAACACTTTAACCGACTATTGATTAGATAGATGCAACTAGACCACGAGGCAGACAGATAGCGCTCATGCGGCGAATGACGTTAGTAGAACACTTACGTCATAGTAAGTGTTCTACTAACCTTCTGTGCTCATGCACAGAAGGTGGTATGGTGACTATCTCTGCTCTATAGGAAAATTAGGTGTCAATGTTCTAATGACGTAATTCGCTGCCGTAGGTATTACTCACTTTATTTTAGTAGTATTACCCCAGTGCCCCCGAGCCCTCAAGGAAAAACCGCAGAAATGCGGACCCTGCTACCGAGGGTATAGTCGTCCACTCGCGACCCGGCCTGGGTTAAGAGTTTCGCCTCGGTTTGGCCTCATTAAGAGGTATAATTTAAATTCAGAAGGAATAGTGAAGGATAATCAGTGTTTTAATTCCCCATAAAAAGAGGGGTAATTTTGGCGTGACACTGGTGAGAGAACAATGAATATTGTATGTACACATTTTGCGAAATAATTAGAATAGGCAAGAGTATTGTGAAGCATACCACATAGAGCGATACTCACTGAACACCTCCGTATTCTGATAGACGTGCTGTGACGTAACGTGACGATTGTGATAGTCCGATGTTCCCCAATTACAGCAACCCTCTATCAAAATGCTGTAAGCTTACATAATTACTTTTACAATTATTGCGAGAGAATCCAGCATGTCATAAACGCAAATAATTCTTTTTCAACGTTCATCCAATTTTTTATAATGTAGGGGGTGCAAACGAAAAACCTAAGCCTATTGATGATCATATACGCCTATGGACATCATCACCATTGTTGTAATGCCATCTGCATTACAACAATGATGCTGATGCGTTACCTTCCTTTCCTCTTCATCTCCAACGGGCCTATTGCGTAGCAATGGCAAAAACGTTTCCAAAAATAATACGAAGGTAATCAAATTCTAAATTCAAATCCCTAAGAGAAAATTGTTTTATTTAATCAAACCCGTAGCACATAATAACAAAGTAAATTTTGCATTGACCAACTTTGTTATGTGCGACGTTAATAGGATAAGGTTCATGCATGGTTCCATTGTGTAGGCATTTCAATGCCTTAATGTTTGCTCTTCTGATATGAGATATGAGAAATAATTAGGTATCAGCGTGTTCCGTACATGACATATTATAAATTATAACAGACTCGTTTGAAATTGAAACGTGAGCCATTTGCTATCTTTTCTTGTCAACTTTTGAATATAGAAAGCAGGATTTATTAAGAATTCATTATTACCTATTGTTTTGTCGACAATTGTCATATATGAACTTTCTCTTGTGAAGTTAAACATATTGATTAACGTAAGCTTTTCCTACATATTGTGTTTTTGCACCTACTTATAACAAAACTTTAGTAGTTTATTTCAGTCTCTAATTGAAATATTATATTTATGAAAAATGGATATTTATAAGTTACTAAGATCTATCCCTATGTTGTCATGCTTTGGACATAAGGACAGATTTTAATAAACGTACCTACAAATAAGCCTTATTCCATTCGAGAGTGGATTTACCTAAATCAAAAACCGATAAAACACGTCGACATGGAAACTCTCTAAATAATAATTAATTGAATTATTTTCATCTTTTTTCCGACAGACGACACTTATACTAGCGTAAACGATTATCCACATACACACGTTTTTATATAGATACTGTCATCATCATTTTTTATATAGATACTATAACGACTAAATATCTGAACCGATTATGATGAAATATTGTATCAAAAGTCTTTATGCTTACATGTAATAAACATTAGGATATTATTTACACTCCCTACAAATACGATTTCTCACTATTCAATGGTATTAGTAATACGAGTACACTACTTCGATAATTATGTATATATTGAGAAAATTACATTTAGTTAGTTTAAAACAATAATAAAAAATCGATTGAATTATACATTGCTATTAAAAGTACAGTTTATAACTTTTACCTATTCAAACTTATTTTTACATTCCTTAGCGGACTAAAAAGAGAGCTTTGTATTTTTAACCAATAAAGTACATTTATTTAAATTTTATGCAACAAAAAATCTTGTACCTTGCAGTGATAATAAATGTTGTTTAAAAGGCACAGTTGTGGATTTACAGACATCGAGGTGGTGGGTGTAGCTTTCTGTTTCTTCTCGATGTTCAAAGATCCCATAACTCTAGTAGAATTACTTTACTGCATAAAAT
This sequence comes from Eumaeus atala, assembly GCA_017140195.1. Lineage (NCBI taxonomy): Eukaryota > Metazoa > Arthropoda > Insecta > Lepidoptera > Lycaenidae > Eumaeus > Eumaeus atala. Next base: position 42,609 of record JAFELO010000321.1, on the reverse strand, counting down.
CTCAAAATATTTATGAGCGCACATAATGGATGAAACACATGTTATGGGTGAAATTCAGATTCCTAATATATGTCTATTTAAGTACTGTGAATATATTTCTCAAGACTATTCACATGTAGATTGAACCTGCCACTCAACAAACATTAATGACCATATATACAGTTTGCTGGCAACAGTCAAATACTTATTGTTCTTATTCAAAATCGACTTTTGTACATACCTTTACCTTTTTGATTGTTCTTAATGTTCACTTTTTTCTATAAAAATGTTATAAGCATCAGAAGACTTTTGGTGTCGATAGATAATGAGATGAATGTGAATGCATCTCTCTATGGACTACCAGTAACTCATAAACCTCACGAAACCCTTCGCACCTTGTAGTTGAATCGGTTTGACAGCAGGTACTAGGGAATGATCTCTCTCTGACACAACGGCGAAGTAACGTGATCACTAATGCTTAACTGATGACTTATTATCGAGGTGATCGCGTCATGGCATATAAGTTTTTAAATTTAAGAAATTATAATATTTATTTGATTACAGCATATATATATACAGCATTGTTTCATCTCTAAACGTCTAACCAAGACGGTTACCCTTTCCATTTTCGGCACTTCCTCTGCTCGTCACCTGCCGGGGGCGCTGCGGCGTCGTAACTGTGCAATGTATCAGTACATTCCTCCTTCCGGCACCAGCACAACAACATGCACAACAGCACTCGAAGAGCCGTTCGGCTACCTCGTAGTTGAGCGATTCGCACGGAAAAAATCTAATTATTGCAGAGTAACAACCGTTTGTTTCCCAATTTCATCCCGAAAATTAGCCATCCGGACGCTTACACATCCCAAAAGTTTTGACAGTATAGCCATCTTCTTGCTCCTCTTCTGTGAGGCTGAAACGGCAACTAAACAAATTATATTGGTGGCTCCAGCTACCAGCTAGCCTCTGTAAGGAAACAAAAAATAAAGGTTATTCGTACTTGTGGCGATCATAAAAGTGAACCAGACGAGGTTCTCATACAGGGGCGTGTAATCATTATTTCTATTCTTAATTCTAATCAATGCTTTGATTATGCAGCAAGGGATGACGCGTTAGTAGAAGGCCTGCATTTCGCATTAAACTGTTAATATTTTGTAATTAGGTTTGGCGTCAGTTTTAAACTTTAGTAGTAAGAGAATCAATACTGTTAAGCTCGCAGTTTGGCACCGGGACAGCTCGCACATTGTCTGCCACTGAAAAATGTAACCTCTGACTATGTGTTAGGGTCTCAAATTTGCATTTGTGCAATTTTGGTAACTTTGTGCGATTAGCGTCGATCCACTAATGTTGAGACCCTAACAACTGCAGTATCAATATTAATAATTGATGTTGATTTCTCAAAATTTGTTTCTAAGTAACATACATATGTGCAAGAAATTGCCTCAAAAAATTGTCATCAAGCACTCACTCAAAATGATTATTAATTATATTAAGAGACAGGCCTCAACTCAACTTTAGCCACATCCCAATCATTTGTAGTCAACGTAATGGAGGGGTATCACCAGTAAACTTGAGTAAAGGACAGTTAAATGGCAACTAATTAGATGCTATCATCTAACACTTAAACGTAAGGTCATTCCGTTTCACTTACTAGACACCGAGTACGTGTAATTATTTAAGGGATTTCAAGATCCGCTACACCCGGTCCTCCTCAGTTGTACTGGACACGGATATTAAAAAGCTTATTTTATATTTACGATTAGCTTCTAACTAATAGTAATATAATTAGAACAGTTTTTGATTATATATTTTCTGTCAGAATGTGCCAACATACAACATAGAACCACACGAAACCAAGACATGATTGGCAATGCAGCGTCACGGCATTTTTTTGTATAATGGCAGATTTTTAAAATTGATACAGTATGAAAATCGTTTAAAAAAAAAGTAATTTACTCAATGTGCAAGCTCACAAGCAAAGTGTAATATTATAAAAAGCAATTAAATATAATAGCAAGGGGCCATATTTAAGCCCCGTAGATCATCACGGGGAGAACGCATTAGTTGAAGACGTGAGAATGTGACGAAACTACCGATATGCTGCCCTACCCAACTGAATCCTTCTATCGGCTTCCTTCTCGAAGTTATATCTAACTAACTGCAAAAATTGCCCGAGGTATTCGTCTACAAGAGTAACACCACCGACGTTGGCCGACCCGGCCGGGGAAAGCGTGTTCGTTGAACGTGACCTTTGTCTTGTCCAAGTTCATCCTAAGGCCAATACGTCGGGAAGATTCACTTAGGTTGTGCAACATTTCCTGCAAGCTTTCCAACGTTTTGGCCAACACAACGATATCGTCGACGAAACGAAGATAAGAGAGGTACTCGCCGTTAATATTTATGCCGCATTTCGCCCACTTTAAAGGCTTAAAGACATCCTCCAATGCATTAGTGAATAGTTTCGGGGAAATAACATCCCCCTGTCGCACTCTCCAATGCAATTTGTTTGGCCTTTTTTGACTTCTCGGAATCAGAACGGACATAAAAGCAGCGTCATACAATGCTCTCAGTACTTCGATCACCAATCGACCTGACATCGCTGTAAAGTTCTAGAGCAGCCCAATCTTCCACGGTGTCAACATCTTTGTCATAGTCCATAAAGACAAGGCACAGAGGCTGTTTGTACTCATGCATTTTTTGTACATTTTCCTTATAGTGAAAATGTCGTCCATGGTGCTACATCCTCTGCGGAACCCAGCCTGCACTGGTGGCGGGTATTCGTCAAGTTCTGTGGTGAGACGATTCGTCAAGACTCTTGAGAGCAACTTGTAAATATGGCCAAGAAGTGAAATTTTAAAGAAGTGATGTTGAGTAAGTGATGTGATAATTTTGAAGAAGTTTACAAGCGATTTGCACCGGCTTCGCTCAGGAACAGCTGCGGCCGGATTGTTACTTTCACAAATTATATATTTCTTTCCTTGAAAATATTAAAAGTCAAATTCAAGAGATTGTAAAAGTCGCATTAAAATCCACTGGGATCACATATAGACCGATAGTTCTCAGTTTGATTTATAAATATGAACAGACGAGAGCAAATATGTGGTCGGAGTATTTTGATGACCACTGGCGCCTGTAGACATCAACAGAACTGTTATGTATGCTGGTGTCTTCTGTTGATGTTTCTGTTACTAACATTTAATAATAAACTATTGTGCAGATAAGTTACCTGCCTCCCCTCCAATGTCACATTACTGACTGACATATGTGAGTATCGTGTGATATTTTAGTACTACAACCTTAAATTGGGCCGATCAGACTGATTATATATATAGTCACTATGATGTCTGAAACAATTTTATATCATTTTTTCATAAGATATTGTGTCATGTTGTTTATCCGCGATGGACACCGAAATTTCTTAACCAATTAAATATTTTTCCATTCGTGGTACGTCAATTTCGGCAGGCGTGTGAAATTTGGCCCAACTTAAAATATTGGTCGGTCTCTTTTGACCTTTCTTCTTGCAAGATCTTATAAAAATAGGGTTACAAAGAGCAGCCCCCTTGGTTCAGTTGGCGTAACCCAAGATATACTGAGCCCCATCGCCAAGACAAGGCTTGAACCACGGTGGGGACTATATCGGTTCCTAGGCCAGCTGGGCTAAAGTTAAATTTAGCCGGTTCTTTTATAGATTATTTCTGTCCGGCCTCATTCGGTGGTCTAGAAGTTCTATATCCAACAGTGGATGGCGATGACAGTATAACGGTACTAGAGCAGTTTATAGTTTTGTGTAACTTGTGGCGCCAAGAGAGCGGCAATAAGAGATAAATGAATGTCACTATAACCACTACCCACACCCCAAACTGCAGTAATATGATGTGAAGACATCGTCGTATCACATATTCTGTCAAGAGATTTATGTAGTCTGTCTTGTTATGACAGCTAGCTGTGGCAGCTGATGCCTGCGTAGATAAATATCATATCCGATACGGCCCAAAATGTCACGAGATTAGTGTTCTTGCAATTATTCACGTAATACTGTGCACCTAGGGTCCGTCCACTCTCACGCAACCCTTCTCATATCATCCTGACGTAAAACACTAACGTTTAAACCATACAATAATTCTACCTGCATATTATTTGATTGAGCGGCTCTTTATTGGTCGCCGGTCACCTACAATTCCATCGCCTATAACTTGTTGTCAGACAAGAAATAAATATAAATATTTCAAATACGTGATTAAAAATGTATTCTTTGGAAGTGTGTTTTACGAGGGCCGCTACCCCCGCGATTCTCCCGCTGACGGACAATAATATGTGGAGATACATCGATACAGGATGAGAGTGAACGTGTTCCTGTCATCCTATACGCTTCTTAAACATATAATTACAATGACCAAGTGTGATATTTGCAATAAAACTATTAATAAATCATTACCGGGATTGGAGTGTAGTAAGTGTGAAGCCTGGAGTGGACTTGTTAGACATGCAGCAGCCTCTAGCCTGGAGTGGACTTGTTAGACTGTCAGCGAGAATCACCAAGACGAAACTCATCCATCACCATTACCGAAGTGGATGAAGAAAAACTGGATACTTCTGTTGAAATAAACGTCAAGAACTTGTTGAGTAACATATCGAAGGTAGTCAAGAAAGCAATTAAAAGTGATCTAAATGAGTCCTTAAATTTTCATAGTTCAAACCAGGATGAGGTAGTTGAATGTATTGATGCTTTTAAACAGACCATTAAAAATATAAAACGAAAGAATATGGAGCTAATGAATAAAACTAACAACTTGCAAACTCGAGTCGGAGCATTAGTACAGCGTCTACACGAAGTGGATCAAGAAAAGCTTATAAAAGGTTTAGAAATTGCAAACGTTCCCATGCGTATTGAGAAGACATGAAAAGTCAAAAAAGTTGTCAAAAATGTGGCGTTGAAGAAACCGCTCGAATTAATAAAATGTGCTCGAAAAATTATTGGCAAAAAAGGGGGACCGGTAAATATGCAAGTAGAACTACAAGGTTGAGCTCACACAAGAAAAATAGATAGTGGCAGCTAAGTCTATGAGTATGAGTAGCTGACATTTGCCCCTCTGAACAAAACAATATTAATATCATATATATAGGGCAATCACAAAATCTAATAAAACCAAAGTATTGTTTTGCAGGCAAAGCAGTAACTAAATAATAATCATAGCTATAAGTTTGTATGGTTCAAAAAGGAGTTTGTAAAGGCACGAAAAGATGACGAGTATAAAGTAATTACCATAAGAACCCCAGCTGACCTACACACCCTTATGATCAACAAGGTATAAAAATACGGGCCACACCTATGTACTTATATTACTTACTTACCACACATCACCCTGACCTCAAACTAATGAAATAGTTATATAATGGATAGTTTGCCAAATGAAATTTATGAGATTAGCTGACTTAAATATCAATAATTTTTTTAAGGAACATCATTAATATACATGTAAAGTTTATATGTATTCATTTTAATATAAGATCTTTAATTAAAAACTTCTCTGCTCTTGAACAACAACTATCATCAAAAATATGTATAGGTGTAGTCATTGTAAATAAAGTTAATATTTCAGATAATATAAGCTGTTTATATCCCTTAAATGGCTGCCAAATGTATACAACAAGCATAAATGCATATTAAACACAATTAGCACACAATACTTTGAGAAACTGAATAAAAAATAATAAAGTTATCTATTGAATAAGCCATAGAACGGTCCTTTGGTGGTCAATACAACTATCATAAACATATTGCAAATATTTTCGCCTATACATTTGCTAATTCGGTGTAACAATTAATACCCACATTCTCAAAACCGATGCTTGAGAAAGGAACCTATATTTCGTCAGCAAATATCACGATGCGCTTTTAGCCTGCGAAACCCAAATCAATAGAAAAAATAATTCAGTCAATAAGTACAAGTAAAGCCCCTAGGCTACATAGGATAAGAGCTGTGGACTCAAAAATAATATGTGCTAAAATTCACAGGGTCATTTCTAATCTATTTAACCCAAGTGTTGCCGAGGGATAATATCCCAGTTTATTAAAGACTGGAAAAGTATGTCGATCAGATTATGATAACTACATATCTATAACTATTTTGTGAAATATTGATAAGATAGTGGAATAGTATATAAGTTCGCAATTTCATTACAATAATGGTATATTGATAGGCAAACAATACGGATTTTAACCTCGTAAAAATACAACACAATTGTGATCAGCATTCAATAACAGTATATATACAATAAAGAGCACGTATTGGTTGTCACTATTGATTATAGCAAGGCATTCGACACGCTTAAGCACGACATACTTCTACAAAGTTTGCACGATAGCGGAATTCGAAGAAAACTTCTGTCTTTTTGTGGGAACTATGTATAGGATATTGCGTAAAAATCGGTAGTAGAGGTAGTTTATTGGTGCCAGTTACAGAAGGTTACAGAACCGGCACTAGGTTCGGTATTAGGGCCCCTGCACTATCTCACATATGTAAATAGCCTTCCTAATGCTCTAAAACAGTGTGAGATATATCAATTTGTAGATGACACCTATCTAGTGGCCACAGGAAATAATTTAGAAACTGCTCGAGTTCGGCTTCAAAGTGACTTTGTTACCAGAGCTAAAATGATCACACGATGTCGATTTGACACTTGATCCCAACAAAACTAATACCAGTCATAATAGAAGACCTTTATTACCTAAACTTATCGCTCATATTCACCAATATCTTCATATAAATAATTCCAATATTTCAACAAGATGTGACTGCGAAGCTATCGAACTGGTTAGCAAACACACATACCTTGGTCTTGTCACAGACGATCGGCTTAGCTGGAAAGAGCATATTAATCAAGTATGTGATGAGCTTAGAGTAATATTAGCCAAATTTTCTTTAATAAAATACAAAATACCCTACAAAACACTATTATTACTCTATAAAGCTTTGGCAGAACCAATTTGTATCTAATGGATTGTCAAGCTATAGAAGAGCTTACAAAACTTATCTTTCTCACTCTAGTTGCACATTTTAAAAGTTATTTGCGCTAACAATATAAAACCCATTTATAGGGAAGATTATTGAAAACAATTTCATCTTGTAAAGTTATGTTATACTCGTTGACGAAAAAACTTAATTTACAATTCTAAATGAACAATATTTTAATGATAGTATTAAAAAAATACAGGAAACACACTCAGCCTGTAGATCTGATAACATTAAATTTTATTTACCTAGGTATAATAACCTGCATTGAAAAAGACAATTGGCTTATGTAATACCAAATTTGATTAATAGGCTGTCTAAAATTGTCAAGGAGAACATAACACAAAAAAAATAAACTCCCGAATCGACCTCACTGAGCGCAGATGGGTGTTATTTCTCGAAGTGAGACGATCCGCCCAAACCGAAGCACGGTACGTTACTATACTCGGATAGACACTGGAGTACACATACCTACAGACGCCGCTGGGTCCTCCGAGGTTCGGGAGGAGTCTGCCTATCGCACTCGCCGCCATCACGATCTTCGGTCCTACCACAGTGAAGTGTGGGCCGTAGGTCCACCCTCCGTCAAGGATGAGCCCCAGATATTTGATGTGGGGGCTCATCCTGACCCTCTCCTCTCCGATCTGCAGAGCGGCCCCCGGTGGCCCCCTTGCGGCTGGTCCCGCGGAAGAGAAGGGCTTCGGTCTTGTCCAGTCTGACCCGAAGCCCTACATCTCTATGCGGCTGATCACGAGGTCAACGCCCATCTCGGCCTGCCGCGCCGCTCCTTGTAGTACTTCCCCCGGCATACACGAGGGTGTCATCGGCGTAACATATGGAGGGGAGGAGACGCCGCCACTCCGACCGATTCTCGAGGGCCACTCTGAGACCAGAGGGATACGCCACCAACAACCGCACGAGATTGGGAGGCACCTCGCAAAAGAGCAGTGCCTCCCTTATCACGCTGTGCGGGAGACTGTTGAAAGCGTTCGCGATGTCCCACGACACCGCGACCACCACCTCCCCCATGTGTTCCGCCTCACCCGTCATCGCCCGTAGGTGCTTGAGGGCACCGGTCGTCGATCGGTGTGCTCGGAACCCGAACTGTCCAGATTCTGAACGAGACAGGAGGCCACAATCCGTTCCAAAGCCTTCCCAGTCTCGTTCAGGAGCACCACCGGTCGAACCGACGACGCTGAGTCCATAAGCCGCCCTGCCTTCGGAACTAAGCAGAACCTCCCTGCCTCCTTCCACACCCCCGGGAATTGACCAGACCGCAGGCAGCGGTCGAAAACTTCCCGGAGGCTATCCCCGAGGTACACGAGAGAGATAGCTAGCACTCTCCCGTGCAGCCCTTCTGGACCCGATGTCCTCTTTTTACTCTGGAGGCGAATCGCGGACGGGTGGGGAAACACCCGCCTTCTCGTCCGACGTCTGCCGAACCATCCTGGGGGGCATGAAGCCCACGGTGTATAGGGGATCAATTCTCCAACGATCCTCTCCAGTTTCCACGTCCGGCTGGAGCATATCCGTGATGGGGGAGCTTGTTCCGAGCCAATGCCTGCAAAAAGATCTTCACTTTAAGGATTGCATACCTGTTGCAACTCATTTTGTACAGCAATTTGTTTAAAACACTCACGCTTTTGCAATAGGTACCGCAGTTTAACGGATTATTATGACCTCAAACGCCTTGTGGAACAGTGGTTTAGAAAATCAGTCAAAGGTATATGTTAAAAAAAATGCCTTGTGAAATAGAAAGTGAGATCAGCAGCGTCATGTACGTTCAGTAAGCACAACCTGCGCCGAGCTGCACAGCAGCCGATAAGGGTAGGCTCACCTACTTCACGCCCACAAGATACAGTGTTTAGTGCGGTTTGTGAATTTTTGGTGGCCCATGGCAGGGGAGGGGTGAAGGAAGGCAGCACGCTTATATTATAACTATGCAGATGTCTTTGTGCCTTCTATTCATCTAAAAGCACGGACTTCTTGTTTGTGTCTTTTTAGTTAACTGGTTTAAGACAAACTACTCTTCCTATTGCATTATTACTACTTTTACGGTTTTTATCGCGGTCGTAAAGAGATTTGTCTGCAGCTCGTCGAGAACTCTTGCAGTACACAGCGGAACACAATCAATTCACTCGAGTGCACGAGAAGACGCCGTTGTCTGACAAGTACGAGCCAGTGTACAGATAATGCTTACGTCTCGTCACGCTCATTTGTAGTAATAATATCATACCACCTCAAAAGTGATGATTATGCTATCGCGTTTTCTGAAGTATGTGAGAAGCCGGGCTTAAGACCCCATCACTCCTGATGAGTCCCAGGTGGCAGCGTTGCACAATCATTAACCGTGCGGCTATCAATGGACGTCGTTAGTCACCCACGACTTCGATTGCTTGTTTAGCCCCTATGCCTTACAAAACACGATTTATATTATAACATAATAAAAGAAAAACTAGAATTTACTGGACCGTATCTAATATAAATAGTTAAGTTCAATTATAATTTATTAAAATTTTACCTCTTTCATAAGTCAATAAATTTTGCTAAAGCTTCCGTCAAATCTGCTTGGTCTTGCTTAAATAAATCTGTCGATCGTTAGCAAAAGTAACCTATACTTCAAATCCTTTTGTCTTCTTCTTAGTTTTAAATTTCAGTTGAAAAGCTATTAATTGATAAGCCATACGCCAGCAGAATACATTATAAACTTCATTAATTAACATCGAGGTGAGTTGTAAAACGAAATTATTTTGTTACAATATAATACAATATCACTTTGGCCCGCTTATAAGCTCCCAAGGGAACCATTTATTTTCTTTTCGGGGTACAATTTTTTTGTTATTTCATATTGTCATATCGAAATCCGTGCCAAATTTCAACCGTATGCGTCCAGCAATTAAAGAATAGCAACCATACCTACATGCTCCACATTTATATTAGTTTTGAGATTGTTGAGAAACTTACAAGACTGACGTTGAGATTAGGTTTAATAGAACAATTATGAAATCGGAAAACAGACTTCACTTTAGGAAGGAACTATGAAATATTTTTTAACGTTGTCATCACTTGTTTTTATAACGTAATATTTTCTTTTACACGGATATTAATTTTAAGTCCATCAGAGAGGTAAGACAAAAAGGTCTAACCGCGAATGTAAAATAAAGATTGAAGTCAAAATCTGTAAACGGCCTACGAGGTATTATTTGTTATCATAACGAAATCATGAGCGGTTGTGTTGTCAACACTAGTCGCTCATTAGTAAAGGAATTCACGTTAGCAATTGAAGTGTTCAATCGGTACTTACAAAAACATTGCTAGCAATATAGTGATTGTAAAGTTGTGAGTGTAAAAGACTCATGTAAAGTAGTAATAAATGTGATTGATATAAGTATTCATAGTTGATGATAATATTCCCAGAAATAAGGGGCGCAGGCCTTATATTTAAACTTTTACACTAAAACTGGCAAATCTAATTTCTGTTTTTGTCATTCGTTATTATAAGACAGGGTTAATTTAACGCGGCGTTTCTTTTTTTTGCAACACTTGACGCAATTTATGAGACAAGAGAATTCTTGACTTTCTGTCTCCATCAGACCCGAGACGGCTGAAGAATTAATTGAAGATTACACTCTAGTTTTTGAGTGTTTTTCACTAGTACATAGATATATTTATAAGTCAGGTTAGAACACACGGCGACACATAGTCCGTAAAATAATAATAATAATTATTATTATTATATGTTATTACTACATTCAAAATTATTAGAATGTGTAATTGTGTGCCTAGCCGTAAGTATTCATAATTCCTTTATTCCAATAGAGATACATTTGCACATGGATGTGTGGTCCGACTCGGGGCTCGAACCTAGGATCTCTCGACCTGTCAGTCACACATTATCACCACATGACCACGAGGGGGTTGCTCGCAGTAGGACTAAAAGTATCGCTAGTGAGCCTCACCGAAAGGAAAAGATTTGAATCGTGACTTAATCAGATATGTATGATACATATCATCATATTTGAACTATTCATTTATATATGTAAATGAATCTCGTCGGGTGCAGATAAGTCGTGTATAGGATATATCACGTATATCACGCTAACGGTCGCGGGTTCGAATGTGGCCCAAGACATCACTTAAATGTATTTTTTCTTGGCACGGCTGGGTTTATTATTAATATTTATTTATAATCGATAAGTTATATTTACACTTATCATATTTCTTAACTTTATTTAACCACACCATAAATGGTTTATTAAATTTTTAATGAAGCAATTTTTTCTCCGGAGAGCATAAGCTGTGAAACATTATTTTATCCGTCTTGGCGTTCGTTGAAAGAGGCCTATGTCCTGTGGCCCGGTCAGGGCTGATAATGATGATGATGATGAAAGATAAATTATCCATTATGTAGATGCGAACAACGGTGTATATGCAATACGCTGGCCTGAAGGCCTTTTCCTTCAGAGAAAAAAAAATCATATATTTAATGTATTTAAAATTAAGCAATCTTAAGAGACAAAAGATTTAGGAGATACAAAGTTTGTATGTATGTTTACATTCATTCACGCAATACCTAATTAACGGGTATGGATGAAATTTGGCACAGATAATCTCAAACTGTTGACTACACTTATTTTAAGCACGAATCAATTAATAGTTTCCTCGATATATATTTTACGTTGGTAAACCCTCGGGCACATATGTTATGATACAAATACAAGCGACGTGGCATCCGATAGGAACGCGACCGTTCGTCTAGGGCTTACGACACGCAATAGTCGTTTTATATAGTTTACGGGGGCAAAGAAAATTGTCGAGTGTATTAGAACTATGTATGTAAAACTCCACATAATTGGTATGTGATAATATTCTTATATCTCTAAATTTCTCTCTTCTGATGCGACATATGACTACAGATAATACAGGCGAGGAGACCAATAGCACCGAGGCACCGTCATACCATCTTCCCGATATCAGATTGTTGCTAGAAAAATAAAAAAATAGAATAAATCTTTTAGTTCCAATCCGGGATTTGAACTCATGGCCTCTCTATCTACATTGCACACCACCATTCCACGGGACAGTCCAGTTGCATAGCCGGTGCCTATACACTATACGGGATAGCCTCACAATACGGTTAGTAGTAAAGCAAGATCAATGAAAATGTTATAAATAGGAGAAACGCTGCAAGAAAATTAATTACATACGTCCCAACTCCACTTCGATCCGAGCTCCCGGTCCACTGCTCCGTAAAAAAAAAGTAAAAGATCATGAAGTTAAAAATCTCAGTTGATTTTTTGATCCAACGGGAATCGCACACGGGACCTCCCGATCTGTGGGTTAGCATGCTTAATAACTGATCATGCGGCAACCTTCATATGTACTAAAATGATATTTCGGCTAACTGTTGTCTAGCTACAATACAAAACTGCCGTGTATTTGTATTTTGACACAGCTAGTCGTAATATAATTCTTCGATATATACAAAATATAAAACATGGTCCTACAAAATTAGCGCCAGAATAATAATTAATCGTCCCTAGGAAGCAGTTGGACATTCAATTTAATTGACTCTCCGTATCGCGCTCTATAAAATTTCACATTCAAAAATGGAGGTGGAATATCTAGTGAATTCCTATTACAAGTGACAAATTTGTAACATAGCGATTCATTTATTATTAGGGCGCGGATGTAAAATCACAAATCTGCCGGCAGCGGCAGCATGGATGCGTGAAGAGTGAAGTCGTGCGCACGTGGTACGTCTCAGGCATTCATATCTATGTCAGTAGATAGTTGATAAGGTAGTGCGATATTGACTCTATTACAGCAATCATCAGCTCTTACGCCAGTTCTAAAATATAGCTTTCAGGAAATACCTCTCGCTCACATGATACTGTCCTAGTGCGACGTTCCTACTGGCACACTTCATACGGTCTGATATTTTCTGATGGTCCACTAAAGGAGCGTATGAATGGAAGGCTACACATCTGTATAACAATTATGTCGTTGCCTCCTTATACTAGGAATTACGCAACTTCATTATATAACAATAGAAACATTTGTGATCTCAACTGTCAGGTAACGAGCGGAAGTGCGGCAACTTCAGCTCAAAGCGCTGGTCATTGTGATGCAGAACGCCGAGCGAAACAGATGTTCCTTTACAAATCACAACGCGACTTACTGCGGGTAGAGGCTCTGGATGCTGTAATCAAACCTTACGTCTAACAATTGAACTGTGTTTCTGTTACGCTTCAGTTTGAAGTATTTTTGGGTTAGATTTCGATATTTTATTGTAAATTTACTTTCTTTTCTATTATACCTTCGATTAATTATACGATATTATGTAAGACGTATTTTGTATATTTGTACGTTTTTCACACAATTATACTGATGTCACAACTGGTCGGACTTGTTATTTTCCAAACACAAGGGTTCCCTACTCGCTTTTTGTTGGTAGTACAAATCACATTTAAATGTTTGGTTTTCCTCTCACTACTTTAGTATCTCACGTCAGTAGGTACCACTCGCCTTTAATAGCGATTCTGTTCTATTTCGTATACATGATATATCACCAGATTCAACGCGCGCCCGGCCCACCTCGATGGAGGATTATTGTGAATATCCCGGAACATGAAGCGAGAGGCGTTACTAAAGCCATTCGGAGCTTCGGGGAAATATAAGGAACTCTAACATTTGTTTTTATTAACCAATTCAATGGTATATAATATAGAGCTCTCGTGAATACTGAGTGCCATATTCAAACCTAATTGTGCTAATGTACGTGGCATTGTTTGTATAACCTATCTGTATATCGCTACAGCTCTTTGTTGTGTAACAACGATTTATACTTTCTTTTGTGTTCGAGTTGACCTTTCCTATTTAGAAATCGTCAAAAATTTGTATAAGTGGGGTTGGCAGGCCTGGTGTCAGAACAGCGAAGTGCCATTATGTAAGAAGCTGTGATATACAGATATGTTCTCTATGTCGCTCACAGTTGTTCTACAGAATTCGGGTATCAGTTAGATTTCGAATTTTCTATGCCTATCAGTTCAATAGTTTCCACGCATTTCTACAGAATGGCAGCGCGCAATTATCAATTAACACTATCTCGTCAATAACAACCTCCATAGGTATGGAGGTATATGTATACATTCTTAGCACTCCTAAAGAACGTATGGACGTAACAGGACCTCAAAGCTACCCCGGGCTCTTTGATAGATCGTGAGAATGAACTGTCACTCCATCAATTTCCTTATCTCTGGGATGTTCAGAAATTTGAGTGATTCAGCCGCAATGTGACCTCTCTGATCAACAGGCGACGGCTTGTGTCGGAAATGGCAGATGTTTTCTCTATATACCCTTTAACACATGGCAGCCACTGATTTACGTTAAGATAGTCGGGTTTGTGCCTCCATATCAATTCCCACCTTTCTGTAACTAAACTAAGGTTCTTCAATTATGTGTGTTTGCTCCGTCACGCCACTGGAATTTACTTCGGAAACGAACATGATTCTGACGGTTCGGAAAGTTGGGCGGTACAATGTTATTATTAGCGTTACTGTTTCAATGGACTTTTGCACAATAACCATCCTGCAACGCTTTGACCTTCCAAATTGTGCTTTTTTTGTTGGTTAGGATCTGCTATGCTTTATACGAGGATTGAGCGTACATTGTCAAAATAAAATATACACGACTCTGTATACAAACTCCTCACTTGCCTGGGTGACAGCATCTGTACTCGTCTAAGAGTGGACTGCCTAGTTTAAATAACAAGAATTTTATTACTACGTAATTATGAAACGAGTTATGAATATCTGTGGAATGTGCGACACAAGCTGGAAGAAGTTATTTCCGTGTTATTTAAAGCGAGGCGCTCTGATGTTAATATACCGCTCCTGTTTACATTTAGCTTATTCTAAAAGATTAACCCGTCGGCGGTGAAGCGCTGATAACGAGACGAAAGAGACGCGTGGTATTGTATATCGATGCACCCAAACATTTCATACAATATTATGCTTAATACAGCATTGTCAATTGAGCTGTGTTCACAGCTGACACAGTCTTTTATTTTATCTTACGTTTTCAATATCTTGGGATAAAGGAGGATATCTCAACATATTCTTTACTTCCTAGTCCTTGCATTAGTTCTACACAGAGATGATCACGTCTGTTCCATATATTGTACACTTGGCATAATCAGTAGATACACACTACACAGCAATAAATACAAAAATAATCAGTATTATTGTATTAATTTTTGTTTTCTTAAATACAGACACAGTGTTATTTAATACATAACCATTGGTTACTGCTAATCTTTCACTGAAAAATCGATTTACAACACTGAATGACTGATGATACCTAATCCCTGATGTACCTTCCTATTTCGGCTGCAATCCTGCATGTCACTAATCCTTCACTTTCTTCTATTCACTTTTGTTTTAGTTGCTAGTCCCATATTCCATTTAACCTCACAGCAAAATACGTTGATTAGCAGATTCATAGGGTTGTTGAACTTAGCTCCAGTAGAGGGTTCTGTATAAACAGCTTTACGTAGAGCTTATGTAAGGAAAACTATAAAAGTGCCCAGGTACAAATTATACAATTATTTTATGCCATTCACCATCAACATCATTCATTATGTACAAGTTTTATATTGTTGTTTAACATACACTCAGATTACATCAGATTACATTTCCCGAAAAAAGTTATTGCATGAAAAAATAAAATCAATAGAAAACCCACGCTTTGAAAAAAACTCTTATTTCGTACAACGAAATAATTTTTTTTTCAACGCACTGTTAACCTATTTCAAACTATCGCATCAATTCTACACACTAACTGACTCTCATTCTTTAGATTACAAAAATTGCCTCGCTCGTTATGAAATTTAGCCAAATTCACCGAACGTATGCTAATGAGGAGTGAACTACACGATAAGGCACGATTGCGGTACATTGCTGCGCTGGCAACCTCGTAGTAGCCGCTAGTGCTACTGCAGGAGCAACAAATTGTCAGATGGATTATCTTAACAAGTAGGTCATAAATATAGTACTAGTTATGCTCCGATGTTTCAACCTCGTAAAATCTGTCACAAGATAACGTAATAACGTAATAACGTAGATAATTAACGTAAATCAGTGGCTGCCATATGTTAAAGGGTATATAGAGAAAACATCTGCCATTTCCGACACAAGCCGTCACCTGTTGATCACAGAGGTCACATTGCGGCTGAATCACTCAAATTTCTGAACATCCCAGAGATAAGGAAATTGATGGAGTGACAGTTCATTCTCACGATCTATCAAAGAGCCCGGGGTAGCTTTGAGGTCCTGTTACGTCC